>OMKR01104603.1:0-16006 GCA_900302355.1 Cyttopsis rosea | reverse complement strand
TCCTTTGGATCTCGGATGATGTCTAGCTTTTGACGACTCTTTTGGTCTACTTCACTTTGTCAGGCAGGTCCTATTTAAGTGATTTCTTGATTGAGAATAGGTGTGGCAGTAATCAGGCCTGGGTGTGGCTAGAGAAATTGAACTCAGGTGTGATAAACCACAGTTAAGTTATGTTTTAACAGGGGGGGCAAACACTTTTTCACACAGGGCCATGTAGGTTTGGATTTTTTTTTCTCCTTTAATAATAAAAACCTTCATTTAAAAACTGCATTTTGTGTTTACTTGTGTTGTCTTTGACTAATATTTAAATTTGTTTGATGATCTGAAACATTTAAGTGTGACAAACATGCAAAAAAATAAGAAATCAGGAAGGGGGCAAACACTTTTTCACACCACTGTATAATCTCTCCAAAATAAAAAATTATTCAAGTCACTTTCAGGAGGAATACCAAAACATTGTACAACCTAGAGTTTAGCAGTCCAACACAAAATCATAGTAAAAAAAATCATCAGTAAAATTGTGAACACTTTTTTAACAATTTTTTCTAACAGGAATAACTAAAATCTGAAACATTTAAGTGTGACAAACATGCAAAAAAATAAGAAATCAGGAAGGGGCAAACACTTTTTCACACCGCTGTATCTGTTGTTGCTGCACTTTTGTTTCACAACTACCAGTTTACTAATGGTAATAATGGAGAATTGTTAGCGTATGATCCTTTTCACACATTTTCTTTAGTGTAATTTTGATTTATTTGTTTTTCTTCCAGCCTTTCTTCCAGTTGGTAAAACTACGAAAACTGGGCCTGAGTGACAATGAGATCCAGAGACTCCCGGCAGAGATCGCCAACTTCATGCAGCTGGTGGAACTGGACGTCTCTCGAAATGGTGAGAGGAGATTCAGTGCTGTTGCTATGGTGTAATGATGGTGGTTTACCTTAGCAGACGTATAGACGATGGATCATCAATGAGGTTGGATTTCACTCTCTCAGGACTGAATCTAATAATCAATTCCAACAATAAGTTAATGTATGTGGACCGCAAAAAGGTTTTCAAAGCTGCACTTCAGACAGTGACAATGGCTGACGATCTGAGTGAGGAGAGTGACATTGATGCAGAGTACTGCAGTTACTTTGAGGACGAAAACAATAAATGAGAAGATTCAGACCCAGATTATGATGTGACTGCAGACCCGCTAGCCAAGGCTCAGTGGGTGAGACATGTTTGAGGAGGAGGAGGATTTCGGCGAGTTTGCCAGATTTCAAGATGATTGGAAAACGGGGAACTATCATCCAGGCCGTAAGAGCGAGTATCGCCGCCACTTTTTATTACAGTGCCACTTTATTACACTGCCGCTTGTAAACAAATCACTGTAAAATGTGTACAAATTAATTAATGTTTTTACATTTTTTGTTGTCAGTTTATTGATTTAAAAAAATTAATGAACATTACAAAGTTAATGAAAAGTTAATTAACATTAGGGCAAAGGCAATAATTTACAATGACAGCTAATGATGCTACAGAGGCTGAAAAATAAAAGTTTTATTGACAATTCTGTAAAGATTTTCAGAAAGCCCTCAGGTTTTAGGAGGTTGTTTTCAAACAATATCTTGGGTTTCAAAATGCTTTTTAGGGTGCCTTAGGTCTTTGTGGTACAGTGTTGGTAATATGACAATTATTTATATTTTGTCCAAGTGGATCTCATCAAAGAAATAATGAAAAAACCCCAACATTTTGGGGTGGTTTCGCAAACGGTGTTTAATCTAAATCGGATCTAAAATAAACCTACGTAAATTAATCCAGAATTTAAAAATGCCTTTCTGAGACTTAACTTCAGATGAATTATTTCCAGACTAGGAAATCCTAGACTAAGGTGATGAAGGACTAGTCAACTCCTTCTGTCTGGTCTTGGTGCTGGTTTTAGTCCAGATAATCCATTTCCTCTGTTGTCAAGGTTGACCTGGAGGCCCACATCCATTAATCCAAAAGTTTAATTTAAGATTCACTTAGACCTAGATGAGCTCTAATATTCCTTCTGGAAATCAGTTTTTTTTAAACCAAGACTAGCCCACATCTATTTCAAACCGTGACAGAGAAAGGCCATTTCAGTTAGTCCGGATTAAAAGAGTGGTTTAGTCTAAAATTACATCTAATCTGTGTTCACAAAAACCGCCATTGTGTATTCTAGAGGTTTGGGGGCCAGGAGGAACTTGTGGGCGGACCAGATTTGCCCATGGGCCAACAATGGCAGAGCTCTGGTGTAGAATCTGTCTATCTGTCTATCTGTCTGTCTGTCTGTCTGTCTGTCTGTCTGTCTGTCTGTCTGCATCGTATCTTATCTAAATTGGAGTACTGTGTAACTGTACTCACCCAATTCAGCATGTCCATAGAGGACAAAAATAAAACATGGGAGGGATACAGCTTCCAAAAGCCCTTTCTGCCCTTTCTCTGTACACACCCAATGTATTCCTGAATCTGCGCTCTTGTTTTTCTCCTGCAACTTGTCAAGTACTTCAGCATCATGGCCGTAAAGCCAAACACAGCACAGAGTGCAAATTAAGTTCAAATAGACCTTTTCAGTAAAAGTTTGTTTTAGCGTAAAGTGTTGGTGGTCTTTGAAGCGCTCCAAGGCCTCTGTTTATTTTTATTTTTATAAGAAAATTCAATTATGTTAACTGTTGTTTGCATCTGAAATGATCCCAGTGAAAATTAGGAAATATAAAATATAACTTTAACTTGATACCTGTATAGATTAAAGCATTAACTAGTTGGGTACCGATACGAATAAAGACATTTATACACAAATGTAAACTCAGCGCAAACTCAATATGTCGTAAGGAATGTAGTGTCAGGTTTACATTACGAGTTCATGATGGGGTTTTTTGTCATTTAGATTAATTGAAATACTGCTCAGATTGTAAGGTTTGAAGATGGTTTATCTGCTTTATCTGTCTTTTGTAGATATAATGGAAATCCCAGAGAGCATCTCGTACTGCAAAGCCCTCCAAGTAGCAGACTTCAGTGGAAACCCATTAACCAGGTATTACTGCAGATTGCGTTCGTCATTCATGTCATCATTCTAATTTTGTTTAATCCTGATTCTGGTTTACGTCCCACTAATAACTCTTGCAATTCCAGACTTATTATGCCTGATTGAATAATCGATGCAAAACAAATGTTCACAAACTGAACAAGCTATTGCTTCCATCCATCTACATTCAGTAGTTTCAATTTGGGGGTTTATTTTCTTTGCTTTTGCATTTTAGCACTGTCTTTAAATCACCTTAAATAAACAGCAGTCCTAGTAAAAACACATACACTGTTCTCGACAGGTCGTGTAAATGTTTGCCCTCTCCCTCTGTCTTGATTTATCTTTGTTTGGCCGGGGTTTGGGCTAATTTGCACCTCAGCGGGGGCAGAACCGCAGTGCTCTGCCTCTGTTTAGAAGGCCAGGAATGTAAAGTATTATTACGCAGATTCAGAACTGGCACTTCTAAACGGTGTTGACACAGCAAAGGGACGCAGTGTTTTGTTGTGTTTGCTGTGACTGTCTTTTCTCTCTTCCAGTCTTATCAGACTGATCTGTAAGCAGAGCCAAGGCAGAGGTCATCTTAAAAGGAAACTTCAGTTTTTGGCGGGGAAATTCGCTTTTTATCTGTCTTAGTCAGACGAGGAGGTCAATACCAATTTCATCTTTCTATCACACAGCGTCTGGAGGAGAAAAAAACTCCACTCCAATTCTCTTAGTTATGTTTACGTTTTTCATTTTCCATACAAGTTAGAAACTAAGGAAACAAAATAAATCTAAATGTTTCTCTAAATCCCTGTTCAGCCTGAACCCTGCACTGCGTGCCATTCAGAGCTTCAACTGATTATTATATTATATATTGCTATATCAGAATCACAATATATTAGATCTTATCATTACATTATTATTATTATTATTATTATTACATGATCTAAATGATTTTTATCTCGCGGGAGCAGGGAGGGACGCCCCCTGCTGGTACCACAATACGTATTGCAGTGTGTCTTTCGTGCTTTCCAGTGGTGATTGATGTGACATAACATTGGCAAATATAAAGTATCTACGTTTCTGTGACTCTACGGTCAGAGACAAGTTTGAGACATCCACTCTGCCTGAGTTCTACGCCTATTTGAGCGAGGCCAGTTTGGTCCTGTTTGGATCCACCTACAGCCACAGCAAACTTCTCAGTCATGAACATCAACAAGTCAAACCACAGATCCAGGCTGAAAGACCAACATGTGCCATACTGAGGATTTCTTCTTCAAAAATGCTACCAGGCTTGAATAAGTTGACAGAGCAGGGAGAACAGCTCCACTCTTCCCATTGATATTCAGCAGATATTGGTGATGAGTTCTGAATTAATGAAATGGCAATAAGTAAATGATAAGAAAAGGAATATGAAAAGAAAAAGCATTGTCATATTAATGAATGTGTTTTGAAGCAAATGTACAGGTTTAGAAACTTGACTGTGAAGAGAAAAAAACTAATATGAAATGACGACTATATGCACCGATAAGAAAAGGAAGTTGGCCAACCTCAATAAAAAATATGGAAATGGCACTGTTGATAAAACGAATCAGCTACTTATGCACTACTGCTAAAACAGTAGTTGTAGTTTGAGTGTGGAGGAACATAGTAAATTCTAAACTTGGAATGCAGATTGGTCTTCAAAACTCTATCCGACCCTTGAACCAAAAGGTTCGCCCACCCCTGCTTTAAAGTATCTCGAGCCCCTTTTACACAGAGGATTCCGCAATAATGCCGCAAAGACGGCCCGTCAATATGCCGGCTTTGCTTTTTTACACAGAACCAAGCAAAGACAGCACATTGCTGCCCCGGTGTGTGCATTTAGACAGCGCGCCGCAAAGCCGGCTTTCCGGAGTCACGGGGGCGTGGTCATGACGTACACAACAGCGTCAGCCAGAAAAGAAAGACGGGTTGAAAATAATCACAATAACCGTATTATTTTAAATTATAAAAAATATTTTTAATTATTTAATTGAATAGACGCGGTAGCCTCGGGTGAGGACGTGCGGGCAGCGGAGCTGTGGACCCGTGTTGCCGGTGCAGAGACGCGCGGATTGACAGAGACCCGGTGGAGAAAGATCTTTCTTCTCTGCTGTTTTATTATTTAAATATTTTATTTATTATTAGGACAGGTTGAAAATGATCACTGATTTAATAACACTGGGTTTGGGTTCTTGTGTCTGCGACGTCATACGGAACTCCGTAAAGGATGTGTGTAATGCTCAAATTTAGAACTGGGAGTTCTAAATTTGAGCATTTAAAAATCGTATTTAAAAATAAATATATAAATAATAATAAAGCAGATAAATTCAAATCAGAATTTTAGAGGAATATCTGCAGTACTGTGACAAGGCGCAGCTCCCGAGTGGAGTTTCTTTTTCTTTTTTTTCCTCCGACCAATGAAAAACTTCAAGAATGTCGCTCTTGGTCACCAGAACGTCACTCTTGGTCACCAGAACGTCACTCACTTGGTCACCAGAACGTCACACCAGAACTGTCCCTTTTTATACAGACGGTGTTTTGCCTCTGTCACTACCTTCGTTGGCGTGTCAACTCTGCCCCCCCATTCCGTTTCCGTACCTTTTATCTGCAGCATTGCAGAATAAAGGTGCAACGATGCCGGCTTGGATAGGCTGTGTAAAAGGGGCTTAGGTCTCTCTATGGGTAGCACAATGAATCGGATACTTTTTGTAATGCTGTGGTTCGTGCTGTGTTGTGTAAAATGTTATTTTATGTGCCATTCTAAAGCTGCAATAGCATGTCAATGCCCGTCTTTGTTCCACATTCTAAAATTAAAAAGTCATGTCTTGGACTTCAGGCAAATCATTAAGTAACTTCAAGATGCCTGTTTGGGTTCAGATGCAGAACTCCTCATTCATTTTTCACCATTTTAACTTTATTTACAATAATTATACAGTATAGATTAGTTTAATAGATTAATCAAAAATCTAAATAAAGATTAATTTTGCATTTGCAACTAGATCTGTCACTAAGCTTGAATCTTAAACCATTTTCCTTGTCACTTGGGTGAAATGTTTTTTTTTTTTTTTTTTTTTTTTTAATCTTTAATCTTTTTGCCACAACATTTACTTTTTGGGGAGAAGTCAATGACCATATCAGTGTCAATAGTTAAATGTATTCTCTTTCTGTTGATTTCCAAAATGTGATGAATTTGTTGTGTAGACTTCGTGTAGAGGTCGGCTCCGTCATGATAAGCCTGATCTACGGTCGCGTTGAAAGCTTAAAAATCTGAAAAAACACTACGCGACTAAGAATCTGTCTTCATTATTCTTAGACGGGCATCTTTTAAAATATATTTTTACTTAATTTTATTTTTACAGTTTCTGCAGGGAAAATATATGATAGTGTTCTGTCTTTATATAACAGTTCTACATTTATTTCAAAGAGTAATGATGTAGTAATGTATCAAGGAAAGTTTTTTTTTTCTTTGTATAACCTTTTTTAAATCACAGTAATTACAATAAAAACTAATTTGCCGTCTCTCCCTTTTTTTCCAGATTACCGGAGAGCTTTCCAGAGCTACGTAATTTAACTTGCCTTTCCATCAACGATATTTCACTGCAGGTCCTTCCAGAGAACATTGGAAAGTAAGTGTCCCAATATTTCCAATCTATATATATTTTTTATAATATCCTTTGAATACCTTTAATTAATACCCAGCATTCATTTGTTGTTACATATAAATTTTAGCGGAGAGAGTATTATAATATATTATCCAGATACTACTAGCCATTTTATGTGTTTTTATATGTTTTATTTTTGTATTATATAGCTGTTGTGAGATCTATATTCTGCTATATTTGTGTACTTTTTTAAATAATTTTTTTACTTTTTTACTTCCAAACGCTCATCATCTGTAGAAACGCGCCATCAATCACCATCACAAATTTCTCGTATATCTAAATGCACATGGCTGAAGCTGATTTTCGGGGCATATGGCGTCTCTTTTTGAGATAAACAACTTTCCAAGAATCGTTGCTCGCCACCAGTCCATCTACTGGCTTTAAAATAATCCACTTTTACTGACGACGAGTGCGAGAACAATTCAAAGTCGGATTATGTTTGATTTCAAAAAGGCATCTGCAGTTCTGAGCTCTAATATGCGCCTACTTTTCACTACCGCATTTCTGACTCAATATAATGTAGGCAAGTGGTTTGTCAATATAAAGTAGGCTTACATGTTTTATTTAACAATGAGGGAAAAACTATAATAATAATAATAATAATCTTTATTTGTATAGCACCTTTCATATAAAATTTGCAGCTCAAAGTGCTTTACAGATATTTAGGAATTAATCATTTACAGTAATTAATTTGCTATTTACAAATCAAATAATGAAATTGAGAAGAAAAACAAACAAGCAAACTAAAGAAACAAAAATAAAAATGTCCACAGAGGCATTATGTTATGTATGTTATGTCATGAGGTGTTATGTTAATATAATAGTAGAATTAGTGGCATTTTGTGGAACGGCAAAAATGGAATGGAATATGGAATATAATATTCATAAGTGTGTTTTAACTAGTGTATAATCCCATAAAAATAGGAATCGTTGTGTTTTCGTTACCTTAGATTGAGCCAATTCGCCGCCATGTTGCACCGTCATGTTTCTACAGTAGCCCAAAACGGACACTGGCTCTAGAGAGGGACTTCTGTGTTTTTCGTGAGTTTCGCAGCCACCATAGATTCTCCTCAACGGACGACGCCATTTTGCACTGCCACGGACATGGAGGGGAATTCAGTTGGTTGCAATCTGCAACCTCTCTGCTAGTGGCTGCTAAATTCTATATACTGCATCTTTAAAATCCAAGTGTTCAGCTTCCAACATTTCTTTGGAAGTTTCCTTCTTTTCTGCAAATATAAGAAATTGGAATCATCAACAATTGGATTTAAATTTCCTATGCATTGATCACAATTGTTCCACACAATTGTACTCACAAAGTTGGATTTCCACGGAATCCAACTAGGCACAGATATTCGGTACAAATATAATACGTAAATTCTATTGCCCCATAGGCTATACATCCAGCACACAGCCACTCATAACTAAACCCTAAATGATAAATATACATACTACATACTATGTGTGTACCATCATCCAGAGTACTAGTATGTGAGGAAGAAGAACAACACAATATTTCAGACGTGCTACATCCTCACAGCCTCTCCGCTTCCTTTCAGCTTTTTGCGAGTTGACAACAACACTGTATAGAAGGTCGCAGTGCATTATGGGATACACTTTCTAGCCTATACTCAACTACTCATGTGTTGCACTAATCAGTATGCTAATTTTCCATTTCGGATGCAGCTTCAGTTTTTATCTCTTCAATACAAATGCAGGTAGCTCCTTGACACATGAGGTGTCAAAGATGGAAAAGCTAATGTTACCGAAAACCCCAAAGTTCAAGTACAACTTTATTGTCATGTGTATTAAATAGAATGAAATACTTGTGCTCTGGCTCTCTCTGCCTTAACACAAAGGAGCCACCATCCCAAAACAACAAAAACACTACAGACCTACATAGACTTTGTACACAGTGCATTCATATGTGTACATTATAGACACAATATACAGTGCACGATAACATTACATCCTATACAACAACAATGTGGAGTGCATATGGGTGTGTCAGCTGTTCAGCAACCTGACTGCCTGTGGAAAGAAACTGTTATGGTGGTGTGTCGCTCACAATACCCGCAATGTTGTAATAGCCACAATATTGTAATAGTGTAATACCCATAACATTAGTAAGACTTGTAGTATTGAAGGTGACCTCCAGCCAGGTTCACGTTCTGCCCCCCCCCTCAAATTTCCTCTAAACAGAAAATGTGTATGTCTTTTGTAATTACACATAACTTTTTATCATCGCCATGGCAGCCAGATAACGGAGCACTCAAACATACAGATTTGAGGTGGAGAATTTTAAAATATAGATATCTAGATATAGATATATTGTTATCTGGCTCAATAGACTTGCATTGGACAGTTGGATGCATCGAGAGGCAGAACTAGCATGAGGAAATGGTTTTAGTTTCCTGATGACTGGACGTGGTGCCAGCTTGGATAATCATACATTGCTGTTTACCAAGCACAGTCTTAAAAGGGAGCTTGACGTGTGTAAACTTTACTAAAGTCAGTTATTGGTGTTAAAGTCAATTATATGGGGGTGGGATGTGGAATGGGTATATTGCAACATGAGGTGTTCTTAGGACCCTGTCTCAGAACAGCTGAGATGGTTCTCTTCTGAGGCTGTGGTATTGGGACTTGCCATATTCACTTAGGGATTATTGCTTCGCCCCTGATGGGTGATACAGCGCTCCACCAGATGCCTGCTGCAGTGATTTATGACTGCAGTTTTTTTTTCTTTCTTATCTTTAGGTTAATTTTCCTGATTCACTGCTAGCTTTATTTCATTAGTTATTGTATGTGACCAAATGTTTCCGATTGACTTATTTTTTGGGTCACTTCTATTTTAATTTTATATTGTTTTTCGTTTCTTTTTAGGTTGTTGTTTATCATTTGATTTAGTGTATATAGTCATATTTTATTGTGTACAGTTACTTGTTAGGTTTTATTGTATATTCCCACATTTGACCATACATATTGTCACTTTCTTTTTTATATATCTTTTTATTCCATTGCTTTATTATTATTGCCTATTTTGCCTATTGTCTGTCTCTGTCTGTCTGTCTCATAAGAAGGCTGAGGAAGGCACAATTCTAAGTAGAAAGACCTGCATGTTTTGTTTTGATTTATCGTCACATCAGTCTTTTTTAGAATTTAAATGATCGGACAGTTTAGAGGAGGAATGAAGCCTCCTGCTCATGTGGTCTCGCCAGTCATGGATCTGTCTTCCTCCCTCGGTACGGCATGTGCCCGGCGTGTGTTTCCCGTATTTGTTACGTAACACAGGGAGTTAAGATCTGATATCTGCTGAGAAGGGAAGTAGGAGGGAGGGAATGGAAGCCATGATGGCAACAGTTTGGAGGGAAAATCAGTTGGTTTAAAGGAGGTTTGGTTTAGCTGTGTCAAATTGAGTTGTAGGCCGTTCACTAGTCAGCACACTTTAGATAGGCTTTTAGATAACATTTGAACTTAAACCTGACCTAAATTTTCCCTATTTTCATTTATTTATTTGTTTGTTTGTTTGTGAATGTTATATACAGTATATAGATATATTGTTTTTACATAAACATTTTTTATTTATACATCTTTTTATTACATTTTTGGAATTTCCCTCCGGGATGAATGAAGTATCTCTATCTGTCTCTAAAAAAAAATCTCTATTTTCATGTTTTGGAAAATCCAAACGATATGCTGAAAAACTGTAAAATTACTCCTGGTAATTATGGTAACACATGTTTTCATCAAAGTTAATAAATTTCTTCCGTTCCATATTTTGTATACGTTAAAGCAATGGTGCTTACACCTTTTTCAATTGAGATTAACATACACAAAATACGGAAAAACTCAGTTGTCAGTGGGAGCAGGAAATAATTTTAAGGAAGGTTTCTCACCATATCATTCAAATTGAGCAAAACCCGATATTAAAAAGGTGAAAATGGTCAGAGGTAATGTAACATGTGTGCGCCGACTGGGAAATGGACTTAAACTCAATTTGTCCGAGTGTTTGTTGAAACGGACAGTCAGTTAAAGGCAGCTAAAGGCCATAAGAATATATTTTAAAATATATATATTTTTTGCTATTTTATGTTTAATACTAGTGAGTTTGAGTGAAAAGCTGAATCCGGATCTCAAACAGTTTGTGCCGGAGGAGGAGGAGGAGGTTCCACCTTTTTTAATCCTCGACACAGTGACCCCACTCGCTCGCTGTAGAAATCCCTCTCCGCACATGAAACAAGCGACAGTCATAGCTGTGTGTTATGTCAAGGCTAGATTAAGCACAACATTCAAAAACGCACTGACCGGATTCTCCTAAACCACTGTATATTTGCTGATATAAATGTAAATCTATGTCTGAATAACACGTTTTCAATTTTGAGAACTAAAATCCTGCTCTGTGGTCATTCAGCCCAAACGCTGTTATGGCAACTTGATTTAAACGGAATCTGCGAAAGGGTTTGTTTATGCTGCCTTGGATTTTACAGTTTTGATAAGTGTGACACCATGCCTTAAAACAACATCCTGGTTTCAGAAATCTACTCCCAGCAGAGGAAAGATTTCACGTTTGGCTCTGGACAAAATTATTATTATATATTTTTTAAAGCATCCCAGTTTTACCCATTAACTATGATCCCCTTTGCTCTGCTTGTCGTTGTAGCCTGTCCAATCTGGTGTCGCTGGAGCTAAGAGAGAACCTGCTGACCTTCTTACCAGAGTGAGTATTGGAGCACGGCCTACAGTGTTGCACTGTGTAGAATTTAGCTGCATCTAGCGGTGAGGTTGCAGATAGCAACCAACATAATATATCTCCCGTCACCCTCCCTTTCCAAGCGTGTACGAAAGCCTATGGTGGCCGTGAAACTCGTGAAAATCTGGAAAGTCCCTCTCTAGAGCCAGTGTTTGGTTTGTCCGTTCTGGGCTACTGTAAACAACATGGCGGTGTAACATGGCACGCTCTGTGGAGGCTCCCCATGTACATATAAACGGCTCATTCTAAGGTAACGAAAACACGATTTTTATTTTCATGGGATTATACAATAGTTAAAACATACTTATGAATATTATATTCCATTTCTATCAAGTTTCTTCCATTAAATGCCACTAAATTCTACACACTGCACCTTTAAACTTTTTAAAACCGTCCTCCAAAAACTGGCATAACAAGGAATCCCAAAACCAATCAGAGTGTCGGAACCCCCCACCGTCCCCTAGTGACTGCCGTCAGTAATGCGTGTGTCAGGATTTCACGAAATCACAAAATATGTTGTAGAAAACGGGAAAGCTGGGTCTTACCCAGATGAGTAGTTTGCTCATCTGGACAGTTAACATTTTCACTAAATGAGAGTTTAAAACTTCCTTTATATAGTGTTTGCAAAGTGCAAAAAAAACTACCGTACAATTGATTACTATAAAAGCAGATTTATTAATGCTTAATTAATGCTGGTGACATTCAACTTGACTGTTTTAAGCCCAGTTCCAATAAAAAAAAGTGACTTACGATCGTAGTGTCGATTTGTTGCAAGAATTGAAAAATCAGAACTTATCCCAGAGCCTCGATCAGATATGAAAATTTGCAGAGGATCCGAGTGTTTATCGCATTTCTTCGTAGAAATGAATGAGACTTCCCGTTTGTTGTTGTCGTTTGTCGGATTCAGTGTAAAGCCACCTAAAAGATTTTTCCGGTTTGTGTCTTTGTAATTAACAGTTCACTGTCACAACTGGAAAGACTTGAAGAGCTCGATCTGGGAAACAATGAACTGTACAGTTTGGTAAGTCTTTGACTCTGACTTTTACAAGAGATATTTGTTCTCCCATTTCCTTGTTGGAGTTATGGCAGGGTTAATTAGCTTCCCATGAGCCCCGATAGTTGACCTAAAATCATCCTATTAGGAATTAACCTCTTTAGTGCCGTAGACCTGCCGACGGGTTCACACCGCAGTCCGTCTTTGACAAACTGTCACAAGATCAGTTTGTAAGTTTGTATGCTTCCGGTAGCTGTGTAGTCATGTACAGCTATATGCCATGCTAACTTGCTGGGAAGCGGGTGTAACATAGCTCCAAAGTGGGCAATCTTTTTTGAAAAGTAAATGGGCTTGACTATTTTCAAATGGATTCCTTGACCTCTCACATCAAGATATATGAATGAAATTGGGCTCCTTAGAACCACAAGAGCCTCTGCTTTACAGCAATACCAGAGATAAACAGCTACACAGGCTAAGGGTCCTAAAGAGTGCCGGTTCTGCATGCAGTGAAAATATGTTATGTTCGCCTTTTTTCTTTTCACTATTTCTGCACACTGTGGTACCTAAACAGTCAAGGAATTGTATGAATTGGGTATTGCTACAAAGTGGAGACTCTTGTGAATCCAAAGAGCCCAATTGCATTCATGTGGGATGAAATATGGCCTCATAGTAACCATTTTTTACTTGACCTTGCTGTATAAAATGACCTATTGTGACACCTAGACCATTTAGAAAATGTATGGGATGTCCAAGTACATTGAAGATAAGTGGGTTTTTCTGAGCCATTTTCAGAAAAAAGTGCTTGTCGTCCAAACGTCGAAATCGTCAAATTCACACAAATCTCCAATTTTCAAAAGTTATTGATGCTGCATCACAGCATTACGTTTTCTAAAGTGTTTTTCAAGGTCATGAGGTCTTCAGGTGGTCTTTTGGGGGGAGTTTGATTTTTCCCCATTCCTGAGTGGTCAAAAATGGCTAGGAAGTGTACCAAAACTGTATAAGCACTTGTATGTGGCACCAACTGCTGACCCACAGCACCCCCAAACTCCAACCCCTCCACCTCACTCGGAACCCAAGAAATGGGCCTGGAGCTTAAGACGTTAAGGTTGATTCCTTGCAAGAGTGAATTACACTTAAATTCAGTTTAATCATTCCGTATCCTAGAGATTCTACCAAATAGATGACTCCACATCTATTTCTTTCTCTTCTCTTTCTCTCTCTCACTTTATCCGTTCCTGCGTTTCTTCCTCCCACGTAGCCGCAGACAATAGGCTGCCTTGTCAGCCTGAGGGACCTGTGGCTGGACGGAAACCAGTTGGCCGAAATACCTGCAGTAAGCATATTGTGTCTTTTTCCCATATTTAAATTGCCTTCTATTGGTTCCTATTCTATTTATTTGTCACATTATGCTGTATATTGTTTTATCTTTTAATACAATGGCTCATTGTTGACAAGCCTCTTAGAATTACTCAAACTGCAAACGTTCACAGCTCAGAGAAACGGTACCTGACTACCTAACTTAAAAAGTAACAAAAACAAGAGATTGTCAATGTACATAAACTAAACACTAAGCTAGAAGATGGATCAATTTGCCATGGGCAACAAACCTAAAATAAGTTAACAATAAAATAAACCAGAAAAATGAACCTAAAGATAAACAATGAACAGTAAAGATTTGGTAACGATAAAGAAACAATTGATAAACATTAAATATTAACCCAGGGTTCCTACCAGGTCCTTAAAGTGCTTGAATTTCATCCTCGGAAGAACTGGAATACTTTGAAAATAGCCCATTTCGTGCTGAAGTCCTTGAAAGGTCCTTGAAAAAGAATAATTGAAAACCTGTGATATTCCCCCTGGTTTTGTTATTAAAATCGCAACGTAATCGCTTTTATGATTTTACGATTCCAGGGAAATGTAAATTTAATCGAGCATGGTTGGAAATAGACACTTATAATAAAGATCACATTGAAAAATTATTGCGTGAAGTCCTTGAAAATGGAGAAAATAGTGCTTAAAAAATAATTGAAAGTCCTTAAATTTCATTTTGTAATGCCAGAATGAACCCTGTAAACCTATAAATTGGCACAATGCATAAAATCAAAGTTTAGCAGTAAACAAGAGACATTTTGGCAATGTACAGTAACACACGGTGCACATGCTTTACTGGTTGTCTCCTGTATTAATTCACTTATCATTGTGTTGTTTCTTTTTCCTGCAGGAGATGGGTAGCATGAAGAGCCTGCTGTGTCTGGATGTGTCGGAGAACAAGCTGGAGTGTCTCCCCGAGGAGCTGGGAGCTCTGCTGCTGCTCACCGACCTTCTGGTGTCCCAGAACCTCATTGACGCTCTGCCCGACAGCATCGGTACACGCCGTGTATGCCATGTTTTGGTGATTAGGCTTTGTGCGACAATAGTGACTTAATGGAGAAGATGCTTCTTCTACCTTTAATGGCCGTTTCCAACTCATGCCACGCCCTGCGTCCCCCCTCAATTTTCCCCCAAAGGGAAAGTAAGGCTGTGGTTGTGGTTAGTAGTAGTTAGAACTAACTTACTTTCCTCTAACTTGACTAGTGCTGTTTACTCCTATAGAAGGTTTAGCTGTGACTGTAATATACAGTCGGTTTATACTACAGACAAAATGTACTGTAAGACAAAAGTGTGATCAATGATAGATACTTTACTCATCCCTGGAGGAAAATTTCAGTATCAGCAACAGCTCACATCAAAAAATAGGCAAAAATAATAATAAATCAATGAAAAAAAAATGTTGACTGTACACAATAAAATATGACAATATACACTAAACCTAATGATAAACAACAAAATATAACCTAAAAAATAAAATATAAAAACAATATAAAAAAACAAAACTGGAATTTGGTCATATACAATAACTAATTAAATATACCAAACAGTGTACCAGAAAGATGAACCTGAAGATGAGAAAGAAAAATTGGTAATTGTACAATAAACCTAATGAACATTAAATATAAGTAATGTATTGATGTAATGTTTAGGGATGTTAACGACACCGCTTTTTGCTAGTCGACGTGGCATTTACCGACTTAGTGTTTTTTTTGTGTGTGTGTTTTTTTTTAAGATTCTGATGTAGACCTATCGGCTTAAAAAACTCACTAGGTATATAATATATATGTTATATGGCTTAATTCACTACAAAATGTATCTTAATGTAAGGTTATTTCCCCAGATAGGCCTATTTATTTTCCCATCAGATATGGATTTGCTTTTTCCACACTTAATCACCACCCGTGTCTGCACTGTCCTTTCAGCACCACATGTGCTGAGCGGAGACGGATGTTCGAAATTTGTAATTGTCTTTCTTTATTATGTTTGGGCTACCTTGTCATTTTGCGGAGAGAAAAAAAATCTCTATGATAGGGCCCGCCTCGGCAGCCAAGTTCGAGCTCAAAACCCCAAACATTTTCCCTCGAGGTGTGAGTGAAATCTGAGTCCGGTTATGAATTATGTTATAATGTTATTATATTATTCTGTTATTCTCTGGAAGCTCATTCATCCAAACGCCACAGGAAGGAGCGGCG
>OMKR01104601.1:0-20490 GCA_900302355.1 Cyttopsis rosea | reverse complement strand
GAGAATGGAGAATTCTGCCGTCGATTCTCTGATTTTGGAAAAATTGACAAGTCACTTCAGCTGGTGTCATGTCCCTTCACACAAGACCCTGAAACGGCGCCACAGGAGTTGCAGTTGGAACTGATTGATCTCCAATGTGACATCGTCTTAAAGGAGAAAGTTCAACTCTCTTAAACTGGATGAGTTTTATGCTTCATTAAGCGCAGCCAAATTTCCAAACATCCAGAAGATGGCACAGAGGATGCTGGTGTTGTTTGGCTCTACATATGTGTGTGAACAGACTTTTAGTGTGATGAACACCAACAAAGCACCCCACAGATCCCAGTTGAGTGATGAACACTTCAGATCTGTTCTGACAATTGCCACAACAAAACTAACACCAGACTTCGATGCACTGGCAAAAAAGGGTGATCAACAACACTGTTCCCACTAAAAATGAATGCAAGTATTAACACTGTAATGCCTTTTTTATGTTTATGTTTGATATGTATGCATCTGGTGCTGGCCTGGCCCGTCTGTCAAATTTTAAAAGTCAATGTGGCCCCTGAGCCAAAAAGTTTGCCCACCCCTGCTCTAACATACTCGTTCCTGATCCTGTCCGTCCTCGTCGCTCCCAACGAAAAATCTCAGCATCTTCAACTCTGCCGCCTCCAGCTCCGCCTCCTGTCTGTCAGTGCCACAGCCTCCAAACCTTACAACATAGCTGGCCTCACTACCGTCTTGTAAACCTTCCCTTTCACTCTTGTTGGTTCTGTTGCAAATCAACCCTCTTCTCCACCCGCTCCACCCTGCCTGCATTCTCTTCTTCACCTCTCTTCTGCACTCTCCATTACTTTGGACAGTTGACCCCAAGTATTTAAACTCATCCACCTTTGCCACCTCTACTCTTTGCATCCTCACCATTCTGCCGCCCTCCCCATTCACGCACATGTATTCCGTTTTGCTCCTAATGACTTTGATTCCTCTTCTCTCCGGCGCATACCTCCACCTCTCCAGGCTCTCCTCAACCTGCTCCCTAATCTCACTACAGATCACAATACCATCCGCGAACATCATAGTCCACGGAGACTCCTGCCTGATCTCATGCATCAACCTGTCGATCACCATTGCAAACAAGAAAGGGCTCAGGGCTGAACCTTGATGTAATCCCACCTCCACCTTGAAGCCCTCCGTCACTCCTACCACACACCTCACCACTGTCGCACTACCCTCATACATATCCTGCATCACTCTTACATAATTCTCTGCTACTCCCCACTTCCTCATACAATACCACACGTCTCGGCACCCTGTCATATGCTTTATCTAGATCCACAAAGACACAATGCAACTCCTTCTGACCTTCTCTATACTTCACCGTCAACAGATAATTAAACCCTCAAACTCACCTCTCCTCTTTCCCATAACTTCATGCTGTGGCTGATCAACTTTATACCTCTGTAGTTACTACACCTCTGCACATCACCCTTATTCTTGAAAATCTGTACCAGTACACTTCTTCTCCACTCCTCAGGCATCCTCTCACTTTCCAAGATTGTGTTAAACAATCTAGTTAAAAACTCCACTGCCATCTCTCTTAAGCATCTCCATGCCTCCACAGGTATGTCATCTGGACCAACCACCTTTCCACTCTTCATCCTCTTCATAGCTGCCCTCACTTCATCCTTGCCAATCCACCGGCCTTCCTTGTTCACTATCCCCACATCATCCAACCTTCTCTCTCATCTTCATTCATCAGCCCCTCAAAGTACTCCATCCACCTTCTCAACATACTCTCCTAGCTGTCTCCCTCACCACTTCTGCAGTAGTTGCCCAACCATCTGGCAACTCTTCTCTACCACCCAGCGCCTGTCTTAACTCCTCCCTGAACTCCGCACACCAGTCTTCCTTCTTCAACTTCCACCATTTGATCCATGGTTCTGCCTTCACTCTCTTCCTCTTCTTGATCCTCAAATTCATCCTACAGATCATCATCCGATGCTGCTTAGCTACGCTCTCCCCTGCCACCACCTTGCAGTCTCCAAGCTCTTTCAGGTTGCACCTCCTGCATAAGACATAGTCCACCTGTGTGCAACTTCCTCCACTCTTATAAAGTACGTCACCCTGTGCTCCTCAACTCTTCTTGAAATACGTGTTCACCAACACCATTTCCATCCTTTTTGCAAAATACACCACCATCTGTCCTTCCACATTCCTCTCCTTGACACCATACTTACCCATCACCTCCTCATCACCTCTGTTCCTTTCACCAACATGCCCATTGAAGTCCGCTCCAATCACCACTCTCTCCTCATTGGGTACACTCTCCACCACTTCATCCAACTCACTCCAGAATTCTTCTTTCTCTTCCATCTCACACTCAACTTGTGGGGCAAATGCGCTGACAATATTCATCATCACACCTTCAATTTCCAGCTTCATACTCATCACTCTGTCTGACAATCTCTTCACCTTCAACACACTCTTGACATGCTCTTCTTTCAGGATTACCCCTACCCCATTTCTCCTCCATCCACACCACGGTAGAACAGTTTGAACCCACCTCCGATGCTCCTGGCCTTACTCCCCTTCCACCTGGTCTCTTGCACACTACCTTCCTTCTCTCCATCATATCAGCCAGTTCTCTCCCTTTACCAGTCATAGTGCCAACATTCAAAGTTCAGATTCTCACCTCCACACTCCTACCCTTCCTCCTCTCCCACTGACTCCGGACATGCCTTCCTCCTCTTCTCCTTCGCCCAACAGTAGCAAAGTTCCCACCAGCACCCTGTACTGGTGGCGGTCGCTGGTAACCCGGGCCTCGACCGATCCGGTATGGAAATATGATTTGTGATCCGCAAATTTGGTTTGGCATAGGTTTTACGGTTTAGGTTTGACTGATGACGTGTACCAATCAGAAGTCTTCCACATAACAAGGCAGACTATTTTAATTCTCTCCCGTAACCCTTAACACTGCTCTGGCCAATTGCTGGAATGTTCCCTCCTCCCCTCCGAGTCTCCACCGACAGCATGAAAAGATAACACTGATAACACTGGCTCAGTTCAGGGTTTTGCAGGCTTGTCCTAGGCTGCGAGGGAGCAGAAAATGAAACGGAGCCTTTACTCCAAACATAAAATAATGAATTACTTAAACTTTACAATGTGTTCTTGACTGAATATGTAATAATCTCATTCTGAGATCTCCATGGTGATGATTACAGTTCAGATCAATTGGCAATATTGGCGTATTGTTCCATGTTCCAGGCTTCAAAGTTCTTTATTTGGATTCCTCTGGACTCAGTAATCCATTTGGGAGTTTTGAGGCAAGCCAGACAAGTACGACCCTTAAAACTGTTGAAAAGTTATATTTGTCTCAGTCCAAATGCTGATCACTGAACCATTCATGCAAATTATTTTGTTCAACATGCAAAAAAATTAAAAATCAAAATCAAAGTTACAATCAAAAGTTACATCGGAAGTACACTGAGGAAAGATTTTAAATTCACAAATTCCATTTGCTTTCTAATCATTACTTCTGTGCCATTACAACATGTTTTCTTCCTTCTCCAGACCCTGGATGGATTTGTTTTCGTTGTTGCTTCTGATGGTAAAATCATGTACATCTCTGAAACTGCATCGGTTCACCTTGGTCTCTCCCAGGTAAGACATCTGTCTTTAACAACACGTTTTATGTTGTGGGACAGTATACGCACTTATTTGTAGTCATATAAGTCCAGTTTGAGCTTGATATACCCCCTCTTTCAGAAGAGAAGAGGGGGTAGTGGTCAGTGTCAGCACTGGTCCATTACCACCTCCTTCATCCACAGTGTCTTTAGGGGTTTAGGTCAGTTATTAAGAAAAGTCATTGGCTACCTACATCAATACATTTCATTTAGAGGAGGGCCAAATCATGTATACTGTTAGAAAGCTTTCCCCCACTGCAGAGCTGTTGGGTGATAAGTGGGACCATGGGTGGCCAGACTAGTCTCAGGTGGCTGGCCTGGGTCTCCCAAATTGTTGTGGCATCTAATGTCATGTAATGCAATCCACTGCAATACGTCTTAACAAGGGCTATTGCTTAATAAAATATGTACCTGGTAGGATAACTAATGTCATTTGCTGGCCAGGATGTCCATGGCCAATGACAGAATGTGCTTTATAATACAATTTAATGCTCAAATGCATTGTTGTTTCAACACCACGGAACTTACATTCAGGAGGCACAGTTGATCTCCCAACACGTCCCTTAAATCATCACTTTGAGACTCATTTGGTGAAAGTTGATATCTTCCCCTAAAACTTCTTTGTGCTTCAATATCTGAAGTTGCAAAATGGTGAAGAATAGATAAGCACAAGATAAAATAAGATTACCCTTTATACATCCCACAGGCAGGAGCTTTGCAGTGTTACAGCAGCAAAGGGGATAGCGCAGTAACAAGGGGCATTAGTAAGTTAGTAATTATGAATTAAAAAATATAATAAATAAAAAGACAGCAAGATATAATAAATAAGTAAATAAACAACAAAGTCCCTGTATAGAAAACAAAGCTATTCTATTCTATTGTCATTGGTTGAATTTAGTGGTCCCTGTGTCTCTCGCTGTTCTTTGCATTTGGTCATTTGAGACAGAAAGTTAATTGCTTGCAGACTGACGTGCAGAGAACACTTGCAAGACTGAACTTCAGAGATAAACCATGTTCTGACTGTCCCACCAACGTTGGACTATTCTTTAGCACGGATTTCACTTCAAATCAATATGGTCAAGTCTCTACAAGTCTCTTTATTTATTTTTTTCACTTCAACAAATAATCATCAGCTGACTATACAAGGACAACAAGGAGATGTTATTGGACAAGGAGAGATGTGTGTACATGTTTACACACAAAACATGATGATCTTTCTGTTTGGTGAAAAAGCAACAAAATATCCCCTACTGAGGATGTCTAAATGAAGTTATAGAAGTCTCAGAATCAGAATCGGTTTTATTCGCTAGGTACATTTATATATACTCAGAATTTGTTCTGGTGAGGTTTGGTTACACTGCAGACCATTAGAAGAAAAAAGAAAAAAAGAAAAGAAAAAATATATATATAGCTGCAGGCAGCAATCCACGGGGTCCAGTTTAGTCGCAGCAATTCATTCTCCTGACAAAGGTATATAATCAAATTAATTGTCAGTAATGAAATACATTACGTGGAATACGTTATAATGGCAACGCATCATTTAAATTACAAATATTACAAAGACACTTATATTACAAATGTATGCTGGGATATGCAGGTAAATATAGACGTAGAGGTGTAGTTCTCACTCTGATCTCTATTGAAACTCAGAACTGTTTTTCGTGTTTTTAGTTTGATATCATTTTCCACCCAAATACAATAATCCTACAAACTATGTAAGATGCAATGTCTGTATGGTTCCCAGGGCTGAATACAATCACATTGACTTGCACCGAGTAAATTAAAGAAAGACATAACTAGTCCAGGCGCTCGAGCAGATCCTCCGCTGCTTCGTTGCTCCACCTCTTGGTTCTTCTCGCAGCAGGTTTGGACAGTTTGACTTTCAGCCTGGATGCGGGGATCAGGTGGACCAAGCCGTGGTTGGACTTTCCCAGCGCAGCGCGGGGAACGGCGCCATACGCGACGCGTTGTGAACGGCGGTGTAGCGGTGCTCCAGCGTGTTCTCCTCTGCACTGCTTGTATTGACTAAACTGCTTGTATTTCGGGAGTCCGTGTCTTAAATTCCCTTTTTCTAAAGACCCCGAGAACGATAACTAGACTACTAGGCTAGATAACTTCAGCATCTTAGGCAATGACACGCTTGTCTATGACCAATCAGAAGTCTGCAGTACAATCAGATGAGAGGTGACCAGTGACGCAACAAGAAAACCAACATTTTTAATCACTTCTCCTTCAAATATGGACCGATTTGGATCAAACTCGGACGATGGCGTGTCGGCCCCGAATAAACTGTATATTCATTTGTGTCCAACAACAACTCCCGTGCGACTGCACCCCTCATTAAATAGAATTAAAAAATGAAGTAAAATTTTAACATTTAAAGTGAATTGTGAAATGGATACAAACAGCCAAAAAATACCAAAAAATACTGAAAATTACAAAGCAGAAAATAGTCAGATATATAAAGATATACAAAAATGCGATGCGATGCGGTATAGTAGTGTAGTATTATAAGTAGTGTATATAGTAGCAGTCACTGTAATCAAAATGTATGTGTTTCCATGCATGCATGCATGTGTCTGCGTCCCACAGGTAGAACTGACAGGAAACAGTATATTTGAGTATATCCATCCGTCTGACCATGATGAGATGACCAGCGTTCTTAGTGCCCAACAGGCACCGCACCACTGCTTCTCCCAAGGTACCTCCCCTCCCCTCCTTCACCTCAGTCCCCAATTACGACTACTTACCAATACCTCTCTGCTAAACTCATTCATTTTGTTTTCATTTCTTTACACTTAATACTTTAGAGCAAAGTGACAAAGTTGCCGTCAAGTCTTTCACATTTCTTTTGCCTCTGTATCCTAATGAGCAGCACAATACATGGCATACGGTTCCATGGATAACAAATTGTTGTTCACCTTGCCTTCGTCTGATTTGGGGAATAATCTACCGTTACATTTTTATTTTATCTATTTTTTTATTTTACCATTATTTTTTACCAGGCAGGTCATTAAGAACAAATTCCTATTTCCAATGGCGACCTGGCAAGCGGCAAAGGCCAACACCAGGGTGATACATGCAGTAGCAAAACAGGACAAATGTGCAAACAGGGAAAGCAACATATGACAAAAACAAGCAGAATGGGAGAGTGAAAGGAATATTATGGGATCAGCTGAGGCATGGGACGGGGCATTGCGACGGGGCGGGGTCAGCGGAGAAACGGTAGCAAGGGTCAATGAGAACGTCCACGAAGGAATCCTTGAAAGTGGAAATGGGGATGAGTACGTTTATCCAGAGTGAGGGAGGTGTTGTTTTTGGGAAAGTTCTCATCTGTGAAACCCAGAATAGTATATAAACGTACAGTATATAGTATTGTAGGTGCTGTCCTATCAGGGGTGTCTCCCTGCCGTACACTCAGTAAACTGGAGTAGCCCCCAACTAGGACAGGCTGCAGTGGATGGATGGATGGATCTTATATTTAGTATTTGGTTTTAAATTGGCTTAGTTATTTTAAACAATATCATTTTCTCTGACGTTTGAAAAAGTTTGCTGAAAATATCAAAGGGTTGGCTGCAAGGTTGCATACTTACTTGTCTGACTGACAGCTTGTCAAATGAAAGTATAACTTTTGCGTTTTCTTACATATGTCTTTAATCCACAGAATATGAAATGGAGCGCTCCTTCTTCCTGAGAATGAAGTGTGTCCTGGCGAAGCGCAACGCCGGATTGACATGTGGAGGATACAAGGTGCTCTGGTTTTACTAGAAAGAAAATATTATTAACATAAGATATTTGCTGAATTGGTTCACTGACCCGAAGAGTTCCGCAACAGGATGTTGACCTTGGTGACTTGGTGATTTTTAACAACATATTCTTTGGCACGACAAAATATTCTTTGGCAGTCTAGGTTCCATAAGTAAAAAGGAGTGGCAAGTGGCAAGGAAGGATTCATTTGGTCCAAACAATTTGTTCTGTGAACTTTTCTACTTGGCAATTATGCAATAAGTGAGATATCCCAATAACTTATTTTCAGATGCGTAGCTGAAATGAATATCACTTTAATTTCTCCAATATCATTATTTTTCTCAAGTGAGACGGAGTATTGCGCAATAGTAAGATCTCTTCATCTTGGGTGGGAACACAGATCAAGGTCTCGGACCCGGACTCGGCCGCCAAAGGTCTTTTCTTGGTCTTGACTCGCATGCATCTCGGTCTTTACTTGGTGTTGATTGCGATGGTTTTGTCCATAATTCACCGATAGTAGTGAGTGTACGAAGGGAATCAGAAAGTGATGGAGTCTCACACGGACACACTTTGTTCCATGTGAATTTCGCTGTCTCTGTGAACGAGGGGGCTACCTACCTAACAAACTGTCCAATCAGAAACTTCCTCTTCTGTCCTTTGGGCAGGTGATCCACTGCAGCGGCTACCTGAAGATCCGTCAGTACATGATGGACGTTCCGCTCTACGACACCTGCTACCAAATCGTAGGCTTAGTGGCTGTAGGCCATTCGCTACCCCCGAGTGGCATCACAGAGATCAAGCTCCACAGTAATATGTTCATGTTCCGCGCCAGTCTGGACTTCAAGCTCATCTTCCTGGACTCCAGGTATGGACAGGGAAATTGCATAGACTGTTGATTGGATAGGTATCTAATGAATACATAGCTGCTTGGATGAAGTAGATGGGTGTATGGGTGGTTGGATGAGTGGATCGATGGACAGATGAATTCAGTAATTGAGGGGTTGAAGAATTAGGATGGTCGGGTAATGAAGATATTTCAGCTGGCGTAGGACACTTGCTTGCATTGTGTAATAAATATTACTCAGTCTCTCACACTCTAATCACTATTAGTTAAACTGGATGCCATTTAAGCAAATATGTTTGTGCCAAACTGTGGGAGCCAGGGTGGCAGATCTGACAGGTTATGAGCCACAGGACCTGATTGAGAAGACCCTGTACCACCATGTCCACGGCTGCGATGTCTTCCATCTACGCTACGCTCATCATTTACGTGAGTGGTCTCGAGGGGAAAATGCTCCAGAGGAAGAAGATGATGATGATTTTCTTAAAGCAACATTATGTGACTGTTTTTACCTCAAAATAACAGCTTCAGAGTGCTTAAGCGTGTTATCAAGACTTTGTAAGAGAAAGAGGAGAGATTAGACCTTAGATCCAGACCTTGGATCGGGTCTAGATCGGACCTGGTACAGCTTCACGCAGATTACGATGTTATGTGAGATGAATACTGATTATATATTAGTATGGATCTGCGATTTGTAAAAATTGGATCCATCTCAAATGCCTCATCAATGAACATGAATGCTGAGATGAATTCCTTGACGGGGAATAATGATTGCCAATGTTCTAACATGAAACAAAGCTACTTTCCCCCAGTGCTTTAATATCCTAATAGATTGTATGTCTTTCTTTGTTTCTTTCTCTTTACAATGCACATACACACCAAACAATAACATGTTATATACAGAAAATATAATCGTAACTAACTCAGAATTTTTTTAAATCTATCTTTACAATTCCTGATGACTTCTTTTCTTTCCACGTCCGTAGTGTTGGTGAAAGGGCAGGTCACCACAAAGTACTACCGGATGCTTTCAAAGCGCGGAGGCTGGGTGTGGATACAAAGCTACGCCACTATCATCCACAACAGTCGCTCCTCCAGGCCCCACTGCATTGTCAGCGTTAACTACGTCCTCACGTGAGTCCACGCTTCTCACCTTTCAAATGAAATGCTCCAGTTTTTGGGGGACTTTGCTTCGTGAAATACACCTTTCAGCATCTCAGAGCTGATAGATGATACATCATTTCACTGGCAGGGATTTATCAGAATCAGGACTAAGCGAATCTCACTTAAATTAATCTAGAATCTAGAAAAATCTCTTAAACCCCACGGAATTTTCAAACCTCTCACACCAAATTATCTGAATGAAATTGGGCTCATTAGAACCGCAAGTCTCACCTTTACAGCCGTGCTGGACATGTCACCTACACAGGGTAAATTAGCTTCAGGGTCCTAAACAAACCGTGTTCTGCAGGCAGTGAAAATGTTATTTTCGCCTTTTTTTCTTTTTCCAATTTATGCACAATGTGGTACCTAAACAGTCATGGAATTGGGTATTCCTAGAAAGCTGAGACTCTTGTCTCCAAAGAGCCCAATTGCATTCATGTGGGATGAAATATGGCCTCACAGTAACCATTTCAATGTGATGACGTTGTCTTTTTTTTTTTTTACGTGACCTTATTGTATAGAATGACCTCTAGGATAATCACAGCCTCATGAAAGTCTAGACCCAGAATCTAGACACCCAGACCATCAGATCTAGATTAGCTCTAATCTTTCTTCTGGAAATCAGATTTTTATTTGTACCAAGACGATGGAAAGTCTGAGACTATTTTAAACCATGACTGAGAAAGGCCATTTAAATTAGTCCAGATTAAAAGTGTGATTTAGTCTCATGTTAGGTCTAATCTGTGTCCACAGCTGCATTCAGAACTATTTTGGATGTATAAGCATTCATCCATAGGCTGGGCGCCATTTCAAGTGAGACCGGGGTTGCCAGGTACAAATTTCAATGCCTCGCACCAGGACATTACTGTCCACAAAACTCAGCCGACTCAACTGGCAACCCTTACACCGCCAACATGTTGAGTTTCACAGGCGGCGTCCAGCTGACGATTAATAAAGACACGTGAATGTCCCAATTACAAAGAAATAGTCTGGGTACTGTATGTCTGGGTTTTGTGTGTCTCGTCGTTTACAGGGACATTGAGTACAAGGAACTTCAGCTGTCTCAAGAGCAGAGCCGCGTCACTAACACGGACCCTTACTGCAGGAGCAACATGGCATCCCCTCAGGAGCATCTCAAACATCTCAAAACCAAAGCCGTGAAAGTCAAGACCAAACTCAAAACCACCCCATATCCTCAGGTAGGATGTGTTTTTGGAAAAAGCTCACCACATCAATTAAAGTACAATCTTTTAACATGAACATCCTAGTCCTACAAATCCCTATCATCACTTCATGTACATCTCCTGTATTAGAATTATGATCACACAGCACAATAACAGGTGTCGCATATTTGACCATGTTAACAATTTAATTCAAACTAAAATAGTGCAAGGACAATAAGAGTTTCCTCGCAGTTGCTATCTCCAGGAGGTGAGAGATGAAGATATGTGGGTTAAAATCAGCCTTTGTAGGAAAGATTGTACAGTAGAATGGATGGCGGAATGGCAGGGGGGCGTGGTTGAGCCGTGGGCTGGAGGAATCAGGTCGGTGTAGACAGGTGCTTCCCCACCTTGGGTACCAGCTGTGGCCCAACAGCAGCTGGGAAGAATTCTCAATGTGTGTTTGTCTTGCAGACCAGAGAGCGAGACATGGAGGCAGAGTTATTGTTTTCGCACAAGAGTGTTTGTGTTTGTGTTTAATATATCCCGGCGAGCCGGCCAACTTCCACTAAAACCTGCATCTCCTCCTTCCACCTGAAGCTGTGTAGCAAGCCTGCTACAGGTGGTTAATCCAAACTTTTGGTTGACTGAATATTCATTACATCAATTGCTAAATCAATTAAAGTTGTAATCAGTTGTTTATTTAAACCCTGTCAGACACAAACATATGAATAAAACAGACTGACAGTATAAAAACTTAACATAAAAACAATACAATAGATTGACTTTAGTAAACTTTTTACTGCATGTAGGGATATTGAACAGACATCAACAATTTAAACTTCAGAAAAACAGTCACTGTTGAGGGCGACACAAGTAGCCTAGGCTCACTCACTTGCTGACATGATAGAAGTGTAAACAACGCTGACAAAGTCTACATTAGAATAAGTGAATTTAGATATTGAGACCAGCAATTTTGAACAGTAGTTCAAATTTCAAGTTAAAAGTCAAAGCCCTAGTACACACATTGTGATCCGCTATAGATGAATATTAATGCGCATGGTAATGTTTGGTCCAACGGGAACCGTTCCCAATGTCTAGTTATTAGTTGAAAGTCTTTAGAATCTTTATTCCATGTTGAAAGTCGAACAGCGGTAATGTCAACTACATGTTTTCCAAGATAATTAGGGAGGCTCGTTCAGAGCAAATGCAGTGAATGCAGCACCACTTCCTGCCGTCTCTCGATCCGATACAAATTGCATTGAATCGCGAATTAGCCTGCTGTGGCTCACGGTGGTTAGATGCTACGCCGAGCAGAGCTCCCAGTGTTCTGCTGGTTCTTCAATCTCCGCCGTTTATATCTCAAACATGCGTAACCACGGTAACGCGGAGACGTGATGACGTAGTGGCGATTCCCTCGGAGCGACCGCTGGTAGTAGTGCAGAGTGATCACGTGGCCGTTTCAAATATGGGAAACACAGTTTTTTGGTCTCTTCGTCTTCAAGAATTGACCAATCGGGATCAAACTTGGGCAACGGTGTGTCGGGACCGCCCCGGATACTATGTGTGCCTGGACCCCTAATTATAATAAAATAATAATAATAAATATTCTATATAAATTCTATATACATTTTATATATATTATATATAAATTATATAGATATAAATAGTATAAGTAGTATAAGTATAGCAACTATAAGTATAGTACATATAGTACATAAGTATATATATATATATATATATATATATATATATATATATATACTGTGTATACAGTATATATATATGTTTATGTGCCACTTGAAGAACATTCTTTGTTGAAACATGTCAATATCTCCCTAGATCTCTATAAATCTGTATTTTTTCGAAAGATTGGGAAATGTCACCACTGCCGTTTGTGAATCCTAGATGTGCAGTCGCTCGGTGGAGGCGGACAAGCAGAGCTGCTGCTCGCAGGGATCTAAGAGGACCGAGGCTCCACACTACCATGTCACATCTTGCAAGGAGCAAAGGTCACACTCTGCTCTTGATGTTGGGGGCGTGGTCCGCAGCGCTCCGTGCGGCCTTCCTGTTCCCTACCCCTACAGCCATCTGTATGTGGAGCCCCAAAACAGAGCTCTGGCTGGATCTCCCGTCCCTGCGCTGGCCTCACCCTCTCATCTGGCTCAGCAGTTCATAAGCTCTCTGCAGGGAACGGGGCCTGTTGGGCGCTGGAATTATGGCAGTCCAAAGCCGCACGATGGGATTTCCCTCAGCCCCTCGGGGGTCATCACCACAATAAAAGGTAGAATGTTGAATGACTTAACATCGAGAGTTTTGGTGTCATGATTCTTATTTTGCTTTGCAGGTATTTGATTAGAAATACGTGCTTCAAATTATTTATTGAATACTAATTGTTATGATTATATTTTAAATATATTAGGATTATTAATCCTGGTGCCCCTATTATCCATCCATTTCCTTTAGTATTGCAGGGAAGGTCGTTTACCCCTGTCTGAAGTGGCAGATTGAATTCTCACTGAACTCTATTTTCTTTGTCAGACCCTGTGGTGGCAACTGGCGGGAACTATCCTGATCAGAGCCACTCGGAGGAGTTCGCCAGCTGCACAGCCCTGTGTCACAATGGCATGTTCAAGGAAGAGGCCTGTGAACTCCAAACGCTCATCAACAGGAGGGCCACAGATAGCGGTGACTACCACCAACCACGGGCCACTAAGGACAGCAAGCAGCCATTTGAACAGGACGTCTGCTACAAAGCCACTAATGGCGGTGAGGGTCGCGGGCAAGGCAAGCCATTACCCTATCCTTTGCTCAGTGGCTTGGTCTTGAGCAAGGGTAGCTCTGAGCGGCCCCGCCCCTATCCTGCTATTAGCCAGCCTTTCCCCATGCAGGTGGTGCTGGAGCAGAGGAGGAAGCTGCGTATGATGGATGCTCCTTACCGCTTTAAAGCTGCCAGGTATCCAGAACATGCCGACAGCCTCAAAGAGTGTGCAAACCACAAAGACCTGGAGTCTGAGTCCTTGGAGAAGCAGAGAAATATGTGGATAGGAATGGGTGTAGGGGTTGGAGTAGGAGTTGAGGTGGGTCTGCCTGCCCAATCCCCCTATGTGTCTTTGAACCTTCACCAAGTGCTGGGCAATCATAGCTCATTGAAGGCCCCTCCCTACGCCACACTAAGCCATTTAACAGACAGTTACGGTTGCCATGGAAACGAGGTTTCACCCTTCAACTATAAAAGCCAAAGTCCCGCCCCTAGCCCCTCCCCGGAAGGCCACCGGGACATCCCACATTACATTGGCACATCCGTTATCATCACCAATGAGAGGTGACCTCGTCCATGTTGGGGACTGTCTCAGGGCTTGTATTGCCAGAAACAAGTGGACTCACTGTTTTCAGATTATATTGCTGATATTTGGCAAAACCCTTCCAAAGATTATTTGAAGTGTCTTGAATTTTTTTGTCTTCTAATTTATGTTCCTTTGTTAATGAGCACGACTATAACTAAAGGCTTTTCTTTTGCTAAGAGGCTGAATATTATTAACCAATGCAATGTAAATCTCAGTGTATTTATATATACAGTGTATGTATATGTATGGCATTTGCAAAAAAATATTTCCAACATTAATCGGTTTATACGAAAAGGTCAGATTATTAGGCACACTTGAGTTTAGGGTTTAGATTCAGGGCCAGGCTGTCGAACGTATTTATAAAAAATGTAATGACAGGTACAGTCTCATATCAATTCCCCAATTAAGTTCCAGTTAAAAAAATGTTGTTTTTTTTGCATTTTTATATGCCACCTTCTGCACAAGTATTTTTATTTTGGCCTGGATTTTTAATTGAGGTTTGTTAATAACAGTGATTTGAGAGCATTTAATGCAAAACATAAAATAATTTAATCTATGTTGTATTCATATTTCTTGGACTGGACTTAATTGGAAATATTGTTGAACTGCACGAGTTAAAGGTGCAAAAAAAAATCTTATATCTAATAAAGGAAGGAATCTCTGTCTCTCCGTCTGTACGTCCCGTTCATCCGATCGACCTCACACTCGGCGGGTGCACGACGCGAAACGTGAATACACTTTGAATCCTTTTTGTCAGCGTTTGCCGATTCATGGCGGTGGAATCCGGAACCGTGTCACCAAGAAGAAGGGAGAAAGGGAGGAGCGGAGGCAGGCAGGAAGGAAGAAAAAGAAGGAGGGAGGGAGCCAGGAAGGAAGAAAGGTCCTCCGTTCCCAACAGGCGCGTTTAATGAGGAATATCAGGTCGTCATCAGGGTGAATGGAAGATGTAGACGTATGACCACAAGGAGACCCCTCATTCCAACATAATAACCATCTGTCCTCCATAGCGCAGCACATGTTGCCTCCAACCAATGTAATCTCCTCTCATCACATCCCTTCTGCAGCTGAGTAGCAGCCCTGTTATATGATCAAGGCCTAAATAACACTCGGGTCGCTTTTCTGTTCTCTTTCTTCCGCAACCTAACATTTAAACACAGGAATATACGGGAATATATTTGTTTACAGGATTTTGTGAATCTGCAGCCAAATAACGTCGCACCGGTAAAAACCATGCGCACTCCAAACTCCAACCGGTTGCGAGCAAACCTCTGGAGCACTCGGATGCAATGCAAACGGTGCGGTTTCTTTATTTTAACATCAACATATCCTTGAAGATTAAATACAGACCTTCATTTCTCAACCATTTTTCACCATAACGCGAACTTTTAATTTCAGGTTTCACAAAAACACAGCGTTTATTAAAATTGACGTTTTAAAAAAATTTAAAGATTTTAGGGGGAAACGTTCTTTTCATTGATAGTTTGGTGACATTTTACGACACAGTTTAGGGCTTTTTCTTTTTCTTTTTTAGTTGCGCTACCATCAGGCAACGCAACAGGAATACAAGACTCCCCACTCCACCGAGACCGCCCTCCTTGCTGTGGTGGAGGCTCTCCACACAGCCAAGACTTCCTCCCTCTCGTCTGTCCCGATTCTCCTGGATCTGTCTGCTGCCTTCGACACAGTTAACCACCAAATCCTTCCCTCCACCCTCTCTGAACTTGGAATTACAGGGTAAGCGCACGCCTGGATTACATCATACTTGGACAATCGCTCATAACAAGTCTCATGGAGAGGATCCTCGTCCAAACTCTAAAAACCCTCAGGAGTCCCTCAGGGTTCGGTCCTGGGGCCTCTGCTGTTCTCCTCGTACACTAAAGCCCTTGGTGACGTGATGTCCTCCCATGGCTTCTCCTACCGCTGCTATGCTGATGACGCTCCTTTCCCGGTTCGGAATATCGGGATATCGAGAGGCGCATCTCTGCATGTCTTCAAGACAATATTATGTCTGGGCACCACCTGAAGTTCGACCTCGACGAGACGGAGCTCCTCCTTCTCCCTGGGAAAGACTGCCCTCACACAGACCTCTCCATCACCACAGAGAACACCAAAGTAGCTCCATCTCAGACTGCCAAGAACCTTGGGGTAATTCTGGACAACCAGCTCTCCTGCTCTGCCCACATCGCTGCTACATCTCACTCCTGCAGGTTTTCCCAATACAACATCTTCCGATCCAGGCACTCGTCATCCCCACGTCCACAGTAGATACTGCAACGCTCTTCTGGCTGGACTACCTGCCTGGTCCATCAGACCTCTACAGCACACCCAGAACGCAGCAGCCCGTCAAACTTTGCTCGTGTTGCTCACTCCCCTCCTTCAATCACTTCACTGGCTTCCCATTTCTGCTCAGAGAGCTGGTACTCTCCTACAAGACCGTCCATCAAGCTGCTCCTCAAGGGTCGTTCATCCCAGTCTCGACTCTTCTCATCCCCAATGGTGGAACGAGGTCCCCCGCCTGTCAGAACGGCCGAATCGCTCCCCATTTTTCATCGAAGACCCATCTCTTCAGACTACACCTGGACCCTACTTGCACTGACCTGTCTACCATCTGCCTCCTCTCTGACAACGTAGCCTCGCTCTAATATTTCCACGCATCATCTGTTCCCCGGACCCCTCAGCTGGAGATCAGTTTAGAGCGTTCAAGAGTCTTAACATGTTTCTCCATTATCATTTTCAATCAATATGAAAGCTTTCCAGTACCACTCACCCCATAATAATCGACAAACTCCTCGATTTGCTAGGTTTGACCTTCATACTCGCCCATTTTAGACCTGGCTAATAGCCTACGTGTGCACGGTGCTGCAGTCATGATTCTAGTCATATCATCCATACAGTATATGCTCAGACTTATACCTGAGTAAGTCATAGTCTTCATTTACCAAGGGTTTATGGCACACAATCTAATCCAAATAGAAAAAACATCCAAATTCATAAACTGCCATGGTATTAACCATAATTTTTGTCTATGGAGGAAGGATCTAAAGAGTTAAAAGACAGTATGTATGTTAGTATTTAGGGTACCCTTGTAGTTAAAGTCAGCGTGTTGTTTGTGTACAGTTGCTTCAAACTGCTTTGCACACTAAACCACTCTGCGTTTTATAGGACAGTTATAGGAGGCTATTCTTAAGCCTCTGTACAACTCACGGTCGGCTGGAAATATGATGATTTCTACCCTTATTACTGGAGCCATGCTCAATTACTGTTATAATAGCACTCCTAGGATGAAAAAATGGCCAGTCTATGTGAATATTCTGTGATGTGAATATATAGTCGGTTCGTACAGCAAAACTGTACTGACCATTAGTTGCACAAAAGACATAAATTTAAATAATAAAAAATAATTAAAATTTCAAGTTTCTCGGATTGTCTCCATCATTGCTTTACTTAAATTCAATACCATTCAACCTTATGTTCATGGTTCAACAAATCCACAGTTGTATGAATAGCCTTCCGTGCGAAGAGTCCATGCTTGGTAGATACCAAAGGTTCCACTGCAAAGATATGAAAAATTATTTTATCTGTAACCCAAAATCCAGAAAAATAAAATAAATATGTCACAAGTGGAAAACATCCTGTGATTTATATTTGTAAACAGGCTACTTCCCTTGTAATGACCAGCATTCTGCTGTACAGGTGACAGATTCACCCCTGTTACTCCAGCTGAGCCACTGGTGTGTGGATATGCACTTTAAGTTATTAATGCTACGTTGGGCCAATTCTGTCTCTGTCGATAACAACAGGGTATCACAACATGTCCTTGAAATTCAAAGCAAGACAAATGTTCAGCTCCTGCAGCAGTGACAGCTCTGGCCAAGTTGGCACCGTATGCAAGATCAGGAGAACTGACCCCTCATCTCTCCTCGTGACAAAAGGCTCATATCAACCTGAAACAAATCAAAAGTAATTGTGTCCATATTATTCCACATATTCACAATGACATTTGCTGGCTTCTGGTGATGTTTTCGGATTTCCGATGCCATTTGAAAAACAACACTTTTCATGATAAATTGTTACCAATTATCCATGACAATTAAAAAAGGCAAAATATATTAACAACATTCACAAATGTAATATAATTACATTTATCCTGTGCATAGAATCATATTCTGTATGTTATTGAATATTCTACACTGTTAATCTTTGTTCATACTAATTGTCTGCACAGCAATCCACCAAGACAAGCTCCTTGTATGTGAAAATGTACTTGGGCAAATAAACTTGATTCCGATTCTGAAATCAAAGGTTTCAAAGTCACGTTTGGTCAACACCTCAAATCTTGGAAAGAGAAATTGAGAAGGAATTTGATGGAAAATACAAGATAAAACATGAAACTAGTATAAAGAAAAGTTTATTCTAGTCATTAGCCGACTAATAATGATGCAAAACTTGCGAATGATTTGTTCGGAGTGATCAAATCTTTTAATGACTCGGGAGTCGGGAGTAGTCATTCTAGGGAGAATTCCACAACTCGGGGACAAAAAGACTCGTTTGTTTTTCGTTCAGGAATGCCTCCCTCGCTCTCCGTGCGTGATCGAGAGCAAAAACACCGTTTACTAATAAAATAAATTAAAAAACGAGTGAGAAAAACCAGTTCCTGCGATCAGACCTGCTCAACTGATCACTTCCATATTTGTAAGTACAACCGACGTAGGAAGGACTGTTGAACTTGTAACGAGGTACTAAGCTGAATTCTGTGTCAGAGCCTTCTGTACTGCTTTCATATTGAAACTGAATGGGCAGGAGAAGAGGTGCTTAAGACGAATTGGGTGCTGTTCAGGAGCTTCGAGGGGATATGAAAGGAAAGGGAAATGTCGGCCCTTTCCTCACTCCGGGCACACCACGGGTCTGAACGAGTGGTTTCTTCCTTCACCTCATCACTACCCCAGTGAGAGAAAGAAAGACAGCATATGTAAGCCCAACATTCCCCTTTTCCACCTCGACCGTCCCTTCGCTCCAGATGCTAGGAGGTGGATTCAGACCCTGCGGTTTAAGAAATAGGTGCAAACTGCATGAAATAATACGTCTGAGTCCGATGTCCTTTTATAAAACGGAAACCGGAAAAAGAGATTTGCTGGTTATTGCACATTATTTTTATTTGACTCATAATATGCTGCATTAATTAGAATATATTTTCTGTAGTATAGTCCCTGACAGTGCTGTCCTTGGTGCACCCGCTGAGTCGTGTTCCTATGCCACTGCGACGTGGACTTGTGATAGATTCGATATTGCCACATAAATTTTATTGGCTATTTAATTGGCTAATATTTCAGACATTGTAGCCAACCCCGTTGCTTTATGGTAACTTTGTTGTAGGCATGTCCATGGAACATGCATACCAAATTTGGTGTTATTGAGACTGGATCATGACACGATTTCGAAAAAGCTTTTCCAAAATTTCCATTTGCGGAAAATCTATCCAGATGGACTTTATGTGCTTTTATTCTCGAGGCAAAAATGTTCAGCATCAAAATGACACCTAGTGTATATACCAAGTTTCAGGTCTCTTGGTAAAACCGGACGGTGGGGCTGAGGTTTTCACATTTGACTGCTTACTTTAGGGGTTCCCAGCTATGCTTTGGACAAATGGAATTAGCATTTGACACAGGTCATTACAGACGCCAATACGTGCAGATGCTGTGTAATGTCTTTGCAAGGTAATTGTGGGGATTTTAGTTAAACAGAGTAGTTGTGTCTTGTGACCCAGTTAACCTGTTCAGCTCGAAATAAAGAAACATTGTGATGCACATCACTTTTATTTATTTAAAACATTTACAAGATACTCAGTTCTTAAATTAAATCTCATTGCGCAAAATAACTTAAAGCAATATTCATTGCTCCATTATTTAACATTTTAAATGAATGTATTTAAATGTACATTATCATTACCATCTTATGTGTTCAATTAAACTTCATGAATTCCGAATAATGAATGAACCTTTATACAAAATATTTTAATGACTCCAAAAATGGAGCTTGCATTTTTACACTGTAATTCCATTTGGTATTATTTACAATTTATATTATTTTCATTAGGATTACTAGAAATGAGCAGCTACCTGTTTTAAACATACGGTATGTCAGCAATGTCAACTCTTCTTTCATCCCACCACCTCTGGTGAGCAATTTCAATGGGGAAAGTGCAACTCTGAGAAGCCATAAACGTTTTCCATTTCCTTCTGGTGTCAATTGGTCCAAATAAATATAAGCCATAGATACTGAAATAAAAATAAAAAACACATTTACTAGAACTAGATTACGGAAGAGTATTAGGGCCACGCAAAAAAAAAACCCACCCGTTTCGAGAACAAACTCGTAATTCTGACATTAAAGGGGACATATGAAAAACTCACTTTTTCAGTGCTTGTGCACATTCATTTGGGTCTCTGATGGGCCTACCAACACACACACACACACACACAAAAGACAACCCAGTCAGTTTTTTTTTTTAAATTGCTCTGCCTCAGTCGAAAAAAAAAAAGAGGCGCACCCTATGTCACATCTGACACATT
>OMKR01104600.1:0-11712 GCA_900302355.1 Cyttopsis rosea | reverse complement strand
GCCGCATGTTCCCCAGTCCGGCGGCGCTGGAGCTCCACCAGCGCGTCCACACGGGGGAGCGGCCGTACAGCTGCCCCCACTGTGGGAAGGGCTTCGCGCAGCCCAACAATCTGCGTGTGCACCTACTGATCCACTCCGGGGAGCGGCGCTACCGCTGCTCGCTGTGTGCAAAGAGCTTCATCTCCTCCAGCCACCTGAAAAGGCACCGCACGGTGCACACCCAGGAGAAGCCCTACAGCTGCTCCCGCTGCGGACAGTCCTTCAGCCAGATGTGCAGCGTGCGCCGCCATCGGCAGCAGTCTCAGTGCGGGCTGTAGACCCCGAGAACTTCCTGTCAGGCTGTTGTTGGGGAGAACAGCCTCGTAGACTCTCCCTCCGTTGTAGCATCGCTGTGGAAATGAGTGCTGAGATATCTGCGTTAGTCAGTCAACCGTCTTGGTTTTACAGTGGATATAAAAAGTCTACACACCCCTGTTAAAATGACAGGTTTTTGTGATGTAAAAAAAAATGAGACCAAGATAAATAATTTCAGAACTTTTTCCACCTTTAATGTGACCTATAACGTGAACAATTAAATTGAAAAACAAACTGAAATCTTTTAGGGGGAAACATAAAAAAATAAAAAAAAATCTTACAATAACCTGGTTGTATAAATATGCACACCCTTAAACTAATACTTTGCACCTTTTGATTTTATTACAGCACTCAGTCTTTTTGGGTAGAAGTCTATCAGCATGGCACATCTTGACTTGGCAATATTTGCCCACTCTTCTTTGCAAAAGCAGTCCAAATCTGTCTTTTTTTTTTTTGATTGCGAGGGCATCTCCTGTGCACAGCCCTTTTCAGATCACCCCAGATGTTCAATTGAATTCAGGTCTGGGCTCTGGCTGGGTCATTCCAAAACTTTAATCTTCTTCTGGTGAAGCCATTCTTTTGTTGATTTGGATGTATGCTTTGGGTCGTTGTCATGCTGAAAGGTAAAAGTCCTCCTCATCCTCAGCTTTCTAACTGAAGCCTAAAGGTTTTGTGCCAAAATTGACTGGTATTTGGAACTGTTCATAATTCCCTCCACCTTGACTAAGGTTCCAGCTGAAGAAAAACAACCCCAAAGCATGATGCTGCCACCACCATGCTTCACTGTGGGTATAGTGTTCTTTTGGTGATGTGCAATGTTGTTTTTGCGCCAAACATACCTTATGGAATTATGGCCAAAAAGTTCAACCTTGGTTTCATCAGACCATAATAACACGTTTTCCCACATGCTTTTGGGAGACTTCATGTATGTTTTTGCAAAATTTAGCCGGGTACGGATGTTTTTCTTGGTAAGAAAAAACTTCCGTCTTGCCACCCTACCCCATAGCTCAGACATATGAAGAATTCGGGAGATTGTTGTCACATGTAGTACACAGCCAGTACTTGCCAGAAATTCCTGCAGCTCCTTTAATGTTGCTGTAGGCCTCTTGGCAGCCTCCCTGACCAGTTTTCTCCTTGTCTTTTCATCCATTTTGGAGGGATGTCCAGTTCTTGGTAACGACACTGTTGTGCCATATTTTCTCCTCTTGATGATGACTGTCTTCACTGTGTTCCACGGTATATCTAATGCCTTGGAAATTCTTTTGTACCCGTCTCCTGACTGATACCTTTTAACAATGAGATCCCTCTGATGCTTTGGAAGCTCTCTGCGGACCATGGCTTTTGCTGTAAGATGCAACTAAGAAAATGTCAGGAAAATCCTACAGCAGGTGTGTACTGACTACTATTTAACATGAGTTTGAATGTGATTGGTTAATTCTGAACACAGCCACATCCCCAATTGCACACTTCTGCAACCAGATTATTTTAGTTTTGTTTTTTTTAACTTTTTCCTCCTAAAAGATTTCAGTTTGTTTTTCAATTGAATTGTTCACGTTATAGGTCGCATTAAAGGTGGAAAAAGTTCTGAAAAGATTTAACTTGGTCTCATTTTTTACATCACAAAAACCTGCCATTTTAACAGGGGTGTGTAGACTTTTTATATCCACTATATGTGAACTTCAGTTTGGAACAGAAGTCGAACTGTGATGGATGCAGTGGATCGAGATGCAAGTACAGATATTGATATGAATATCTCGAATGATCATTGGGAAGAGGTTTTGACTGTAAGTGGGCGGAGCTTGTCTGTGTTTTGAGTTAATCCTTGTATGGGATGGACTAAACCCACTTCAAGTGGTAAAACCCCAAATCCCTTTAAAAGGGAATCCATGCATCCTGTCACCACTATCTGAGTGAGTTGTATTGAAACATATAAGCATGAATGGAAAAAAAAAAAACAAGCACAACAAGCCTGTAAGACTTAAAATCTGCACTCATCCAAGTTTATAAAAGTGTTGGACAGTGTTTCTCTGAAACATCGCCCTCTACTGACCAACAGGGGCACTGCACCAAAACATGAAACTGCACATTAAAGCGACATTATGTAACTTTTTTACCTTAAAATAACAGCTTCAGAATCATTTTGATGCTACACTGACTTGTAATATGGAGAATGGCACCTCTTTCATTACCACCCACCACTCCAACGCCTGTTCTGGCATTTATGTAACTTTAATGTCCGGGTACAAAACCGTGGGGAAAGTGCGTTATACTTTACAGCACTACGCCACTTGTCACGACAGACATTACGGTTGCCGCGGTGTTACACAGTGTTTGGGTGTCCACCGATGATTACATTACTAGAGAAATAAATCCCATTTAGTTCATTTTCGTGTATCAGCGCCCACGTTCATCAAATGAAAAAACTCGTAACTTGTAAAATAATGCGTGTTATCAATACTTAGCTGGACAACGGAAGCTACAACTGAAAGTGAAAGTTCATGTGCCAGATCGAAGCACAATCTACGGAGTCAGATTTCACTCATCAGGGGATGAGAGGAGAGGAAGGCTCTAGACCTTAGATTGGGTCTAGATCGGGACCTGTCTCCCATGTCTCCATAATGTCCCTGCGTCATTTGCGCCCGCGATCTCCATCCGCTGCTCGTCCCCCTGCCCCATTCCTCTAAATAACACATTGAGAACATTTTTTCATTCATGTATTTTATTTTACTCCAAAACAAAAAAAACAGCATGGAGACACTCCGCTCTGCGTAACCTCCCCAACGGCGCGGGCGAGACGGGCCGGTGGTCCACCGGGCACCCGCAGGACCAAGATCCCACCTCAGCCTCACTTTCATTGCGCCACAGGGTTTGTTTCACCCTGTGACTCGCGCGTGCTGCCCCAGTAGACAGTCACGCCGGTAGCGGGGAGCCCGTCCCTCCGGGAAGCAGCAAGGTCCGTGCAAGGGGTGCCGTAACCTAGGTGTACATTGTATTTGCGTTTGTAACATAGACTGTTATTGAAACGTGAGCGATAAGGTTCGAATTTGTCTGGTAAATAAATTCTTGGATCAAGAAGAAAAAATCCGGGTGAGTTTTACAACAACGGTGTAAATGTGCAACTGCACTCAGAAACTGTAGGGAGCCCAAAAGTTACATAATGCTGCTTTAATGATGCATTCATAATTTGGTTGTTATAGTTATATGGTGCGTTAATGCAGAACGTGAGATCACGGCAGCTGTAAATGTCATGTAAACGTTGCTATGGTGATTGGAAGGGTATTAGATCCCAAAATTACTTTTCATCTACGTTAATTTCAGTGCTAAACATTCTCAACCCATCACCGCTTTTGGGCCAGTCTCTTTTAGGTGTTTATTATAAAACCAAATCAACTAAAAGCAGTCGCTTCTCACAGTCCATGCTTCTTCCTAAAACCAACACACTGTTCGTCTCTCTGCTACGACGTCAAAAGCTGAGAAAATTTTACTGAAAATCAATGAATATCTGATGTACTGCTGCCATGGTATAAACTCTTCATCAGTCCAGCGGCCACAGAGAATTTCCAATGAAACATTTCCCATGAAACACACAACCAAGGAGGTGTAATGGAATCAAAGGGGATTGGGCTCACGTCGGATCTTTCCAGAGGATTTGTTTACCGCAAGGACGCACCAAACGACTTTCAAAAGACAATCACACATTCCAAGACTTTTTTTCATCCCAGTAGTGACACACTGGACTTAATAACATCAAATATCAAACCTGCCCGATCTTCTGTCTGGAACCCATCAGAGAGTTTCTAACCATGCCAAACCACCCCGAAGACCAGAGATCTCCTTGTGATTCTCTTCAAGATCCTCAAAATTTGTCTCGGACTCCAAATTCCTTGCGGCAGTCTTCTGGTGTAAACGAGGAATCGGCGTCATCGCCTCGCCGTGCTCGGGAGACGCTTCGCAGGCTGTCCGTCCGCAAGCAGAGGATTCAAATACAAAGTAATCTGAACAATGTAAAGTAGAAGAAAACACTCGACGATGTTGTGTTTGTGTGTGTAGACGCCACTGGCTGTCCCAGCTGAAAAACCAACTTGCCTTGGAGTATTCTTTCAAGATCTGTCTCAGTGTTTGAAATGTGCGGTTTTGTCAATAAACAAGAGGTTTGCGTTCCACAGGACTGTGATCTGTGATGTGAGGACACGCAGCGCTTCTCAGTGTGGAGGTCACCGCCTTACTTTTTGGGGTCGTGCAGGGCTGCACAGCGGAGGAAGAAAGGACTTCCAGCCGCCTCCGGCACTTAGTGCATTTTTCAACTTTTTAATGTGTTTTTTTTATGCACTCACTGCTGCAACACATGGAAGCCACATTCACTGCTTTAGCTACATTTTTGATATAAATAACTAATTTAATCAAAAGTGAAAATGTCAAGCTCTTATTATAACATTGCTTGAATTGAGTGATTTGTGATTATCCAAGCTGGCACTAAAAGAAAACATGTTTTTCACACTGAAAAGTCGCTTTAAGAAGTGATTTCACTCAGGAACCATCTTGGCAGTAAGTTTGTGACTTTTTAATCTTTGAATGGTGAGTCGTCTATATATCTAAAGTTCTGCAATACATTACCATTCCATATAAATGAAAATTGAAAAACTTGGAAATGACTACAAAAACTACAAATCCCATTGATCACAAGCTCTCCTTGGAAAAAAAATCCCCATAGTAAGGCCATGTCTGAAAACAACATTTCATTTAATACATCCGCTTATGTCGAGCACACGAAGCGACCACCAGGAAGGCGGACATCGTACAGATGGTTCTTCACGATGAAGGAAAAGAGACGTGGCTCCAGGCAGAGCGCGCGCTGCACGGGGGGGAAGGACGTCATGGCCGACGGACGGAGAGGTCCTCCAGCTCGTCCTCCAGCTCGTCCTCCAGCTCGTCCTCCAGCTCGTCCTCCATGTTGGTGCAGTTTTCCTCTGTGTCTCGCTGCAGGTTGTAATAACTGTGCTCGGTGTTCGCACATCCATCCGCTTTCCTCTTGGCAGCCTGGAGACGCACAGACCGAGAGTCAGAACCGCCCTGGAAGGTGACGTGACCTTTACCCTTCCAGACAGCGGGAGAGAATGTGTGATTAGAGGCAAGTAACCAAAACTCTTCTTTTTTTTTTTTTTTTTTTTTGTTTCATGGGAAAAAAAATTGATTTAATTAAGGATCAATACGCGGTGTGTGAGTCTCCTCAGTGATGACGTTAAAGATCAACGAGATAAATCAACCGAACATCTGGACGAAAGAGTCGACAGACCCTGAAAACCCTGTAAACGCGCGGTTTGCGACCATTTCTTTGTGACTTTTTTAGGCTTAAAATGAATATAATATATGGCAGGAGTTACAGCCCAAAGCATAAATGTGCTAGTTATAGCACCACCATCTGGGCTAAATGTGTAATTGTGTTGCCTGAGAAACTGCCAGGTCTCAGGGTCTCCCAGCTCCTTAAGGGTTTTCCTCCTTCCAGAGAGGAAAAGCAGAATTATAATAACACGAACGTTAACATGAAACTTCCAGGACTACAGACTTGGACCCCTAATAAGAATAAAAAGTAAGTAAACTTAGCGAATGACCAGGCAACCGACCTTAATGTGGAAATAGCAGGCGGTGCTGAAGCCCACCAGAGCCAGTGCGACCAGCAGCATCATCCTGGCGACCATGGCGAGCAGCTGGGAGGCTGCAGAGGGAACACGCCGCAGCGGCATCACGTCTAGATCCAGGACACGTTCAGCACTTTCACGTACACGACATACACACACTGCAGAGGGCCTTCTACCGGTGGCTTATGGGGCATGGTGATGGCTTTGTGTTGGTACAGGGGAGGGGGACACTTCTCTGTCACAACAACAAAAATACACTTTCTGTAATCCTGTTGTGATGCCGTTGCACATTATTACTACACTGCCTGTACTTACTTACTGTAGCACGTTGGCATAGAGCGACCTCATGTTAACTCCGTGGATAGATGTGGACGTACTGTATGTTACAGATGCGTACTTTTATCCATCCATCTAATCCCTTTCTCGACTTGCACTGTTTTTTGCTGCTGTTTTGCCTGCATTTCCCCATTGGGATTAATACAATCGTATCTTAATAGAAATAAAAATGCATTTGTATTGCGCCTTTCTCAAACTGTAGGTCAGTAATGTGGTCGTATTGTTATTCGATGAAGGGAGAAGGTATGGGAAGTTTTATAAATAAACTTTAAGGCCAGTTCAGGGTCGGTAATATCCGTCAAGCGATATAAACGCTGTTTATGTTTGCGTGGCTTCAACGCCGGTGTCTTACCTTTCACAGTGACAACGTGAGCGTCGCTGACAGAGGAGAAGTCGTGGTCAAAGACATGGACGTGGTAAACACAGCTGTAGGTCCCTTGGTGGGAGTCGTTCGCAGCAGGGAACGGGAAGCGGGCCGAGTGATTGACGGCCGGCTGGGTCAGGGCGGCGGTGCTGTTGGGGCCGGTGAAGACGAGCTGGAAGTCTCCACCGGGGTACTGAGCCTGGACGGAGCAAGTGATGGAGAAGTCGAGGCCCGCGAACACCTCGTGCTCCTGCTGCTCGGACCAAGAGAACCCGTCCTCGGAGGAATTGAGGGTCAAATGAGGTTTATACAACAGGTCTGGAGAAAGAAGGGAAACAGCGTTGAGGTTGAGGTGCTTTGGAAGCCAGCTCAGAAGGACACGGGGTTCAACCTCATCGGGTGTGTTTTCATGGAGGCATGAGTGTGGATACTGCGTGACCGCTCTATCTTCACTGTTTTTCATTTAAAGGTGCAGTGTGTAAGATTTAGTGGCATCTAGGAAACTTGGCAGAAATGGAATATAATATTCATAAGTATGTATTAATTAGTGTATAATCCCATGAAAATAAGAATCTTGTTTTCGTTACATTAGAATGAGCCGTTTATATCTACATGGGGAGCGGGTCCTCTTCTATGGACACCATCATGTTGCACCGCAACAAGGAGAGGGTGGTCTTTAAAAAATCCACAAATCTGATGGTTGTTAAAGTTGCAGTGTGTAGAATTTAGCGGCATCTAGCGGTGAGGTTGTAGGTTGCAACCAAATGAATTCCCCTCCGTGTAGGAGAAGCTGTGGTGGCAGCGAAAAACACAAAAGTCCCTCTCTAGAGCCAGTGCTTGGTTTGTCCGTTCTGGGCTCCAGTCGACACATGGCGGTGCAACATGGCGGCCTCCGTGGAAGGGGCTCCGGCCCCCATGTAGATATAAACATCATTCTAAGGAATGAAAACACAACGATTCTTATTTTCATGGGATTATACACTAATTAAAACATACTTATGAATATTATATTCCATTTCTGCCAAGTCCTTTCTGCAAAATGCCACTAAATTCTACACACTGCACCTTTAACTTGTTCTGGTAACATTCAGAAAAGCTGTTTCTGACAGTTTATATGCCCAAATTATCCAAAATACATTTACATTTCACCTTTCCCCTGCTTTTGAAAATCATAAAGTTGTGTATATGTCCATTTCAATAAGAGTATTGCCATAATGTTGGAAAGACCATGAATGTGAATGTAAATACAATGCTGCAGGAATGAGTGTAGTTCGTTTATCGCCTAACGTTCGCTTTTTTTTACTTCTGGCGATTGCGTTTACGCTTCAAAAACCATAAAAGTGGTGTTCATTTGTGAAGATTATCTTGCTGAACTAAACGTGTAAGTATCATAAACTTGGCGTCTGCCAACACAACCTAACATTAACGTCCAGTAGAGGGCAGTGTCACATTTATTTTGAACGTTTTAAAGAGCATCATCTGAACGATTGTATCGATGAACCTCATTTGTAGGTAGTGATGCGCGGATCGATCCTGAAATGTCGATACTTCCGATCCTAACGTTTCCTGTCCCGAGGATCGATTCTCACATCAAAGGATCGATATCTAACATAAGATTTCCTAATTTGGGGTAAATGTGTGTTTTATCATCATCGAGTGACGCCGTAGAAAGGAACTACGCTCTCGCCATAGTCTTGATAATATCCAGTTGATGGGAACTACTCCACAATGTCGACATTCTCGCGCCATTAAACAAAGATAAGAAGAAGACGAAAAAATCCTAAAAGGCTGTGGTTAAATATTTTCAAGGGAGCCTGATTAACATTATTTCTAAACAAAAGATAAGTGAATGTGTAATGTTTTGTAAAACGGACGAGTCAAAACTTTTTCGGAATGTGTTTTTTGTTATCGGTATCGGTATCGGTATCGGCGATACCGGCCTGGCTTTTACTTGGTATCTGATCGGAAAGGAAATGAGTGGTTGGGTTAGGTTACCCAGAAAGCCCTTCTCTCCTTCTATTTACACGAGCCTCGACTCGACAACTCGACATGAACAGTGCTCATGGTCTGAACAACACAGGGTCCGTCACCTTCACAGACCACAATCATGAAGCGACGCGACATTAAATCGCTGTCCATGAACCCTCCACAGTCCCTGAGGAAGTGCTCGGATCCGCGGCAGTCGCTTTCGAAGCTGAAGACGGACCGTCTCTCTGCCTCCAGGCCGTTTTTCAGGACCACCGCACGGCCACAGTCGAGCTGTCGACAGAGGATGCCCGCCGTGGCCTTGTCAAATCTAGCGCTCCCGATCACTGGTGTGGAGGTGTTACTGGCAGCCCATTTGACCGTCCCGGCACATCGGCTCCCTCCATCCACCAGCCTGATGTTGTTGGGCCCTGGAAGAGACACAACACCTCAAATATGACGCTGCATTCCAAGGAAAATTATATTATTAGCAGCACGCTTGTTTATCATGATCGACGCCAGAATTTTGTTTGTCAATACTCGGCATATGTACTGTACGGTACAGATATATATATTTATTTTATCGGAAGAGGGTTACTCAAGAATTACCACCTTTGAAGAACAGTGAAACAGTGAAAAATGTGAAACTGTGAAAACTGTATGTGATGCTGCAAATCTGTATAAAGGTGAAGTGTGTAGAATTTAGTGGCATCTAGCGGAATTGTAATGTCATGTATTCCGTTTGTTGCAATCTGCAACCTCACCACTAGAAGCCACTAAATTCTACACACTGGTCCTTTAATAGAGGTGGGTGACTCCAGATTCAGAAAAGAAATGTCCTGCCATGCATTTGCTCCACCCATGCACAGAGACAGATCATTTCCCTCACTAGTTGTACCCGAGTTGCAGCCATTACAGTCGGTGTCAAAGCCAAATGCGTTAAACTGCAGTTCACCTAATGGCCACTAGATGCTGCTCCAGAAAACCTCAGACTCAACGGAAGTCAATGGAAATACAGTCAATACATTTTTTGTGATTTTGAAAATTATTGTTCCATAAAGAGGATATTAAGACTTAAAGGTGCAGTGTGTAGAATTAGTGGCATTTGGCGGAATGGACTGGAATATGGAATATAATATTCATAAGTATGCTTGAACTAGTTTATAATCCCATTAAAATAAGAATCGTGTTTTTGTTATCTTAGAATGAGCCGTTTATATGTCCATGGGGGCTGGAGCTCCTTCCACGGAGGCCGCCATGTTGCACCGCCATGTTGCTACAGTAGCCCAGAACAGGTTTTGCGTTTTTTGCAAGTTTCGCGGCCACCGTAGATTCTCCTCCACGGACTTGTTGCACCGCCACGGACACAGAGGGGAATTCAGTTGTTTGCAATCTGCAACCTCACTGCAACCGCAAACAGTGCAACCTCACTGCTAGTGGCCGCTAAATTCTACACACTGCACCTTTAAATGGGGGCTATACACTCCGACTGCCTTCTCATTTCAGACGCCTCCGCCCTACTGCCCAGATCTAAGTTCTGTATCCATTCTACTAAGATGGTAGCCAGCATCAACCCAAACTCAAGGCTTCAAGTCGTCTCTTCAGAAACTAATCAGTGACATCACAGACGCTATGTCCATTTTTTATACTATTAATGAGACTATGCAGCTAAGTTGTGCTAATTAGCAAATACCGGATGGTTGACCCAAAACACAGACGAGGACTTTAATTTGTGACCTTCTGAAAGTCCCACTTCTAGGTTTTAAAGGCTGCAAATCAAAGGATAACAAGTAAGCAATCGTATATTCATAGGCTGTTTTCAAACGACCCTTAAAGGCAGAATCGCTGCCTGTACCTGAGCAGGTGAGTCCAACGGCCTCGTTGTGGGAGCAGGTGAGTCCGGCTGAGTCCGAACTGCCACAGTCCACGAGAAGCGACTCGCTGCCTCCACACTGGAACTCCTTTGTCCACATCGGAGCCTGTGCGGCACCGTAAAGCGCCCCCTGCAGGGCCAAAGGGGACCCACAGTCAAGCTCCCTACAAGCCACCTCTGCGTCCCGCCAGTCAAAACCGCCTTCGCACACCGAGGCCCAGGATCCGTTGGAGCTCACCAGGACCCTGCCTGAACACAGACTGGATCCATTCACAAGCCGCAGGGACTCTGGGGGAGAGGGGGGACATCGTATGTTCTGAGGACCGACGTGCACACAGGGACACAAGGTCAAAGGGCGTGACAGACACAATACAGTCTTTGGTTTACCTGAGCAGGTGGCTCTCGCATCGACAAGGGATGGTTTGGTGCCGACCACATGTCCACATCTTGTCAAAGACGGTTCAGACCCTTCGCATTGGGTCAACGGGAAAATCCACGCGTTGGTGTCTTCATCCGCTGTGGTCCACTTGGTGACGGACGGAGAGCCGCAATCCAACTCTCTACACACCACGCTCGAGATTTTAAAGCCCCAGGAAAATAAGTCATAGTGGATAGGCTTCCATTCCCCACTGTGTTTGAACTGCAAGTTGCCAGAGCAGCGGCTGGCTCCGCCCACCAGCCTCACGTTTTCTGATTGGACAGAGAGGTGAGAGACGGTCAGGCTGCCACAACTATCTAGTACTAGTAATCTGCAATTACTACTGTCTCACATACAGTGGTGTGAAAAAGTGTTTGCCCCTTCCTGATTTCTTATTTTTTTGCATGTTTGTCACACTTAAATGTTTCAGATCATCAAACAAATTTAAATATTAGTCAAAGACAACACAAGTAAACACAAAATGCAGTTTTTAAATGAAGGTTTTTATTATTAAAGGAGATAGTTAGATTTTGGCCCACTCATCTTTGCAGAATTGTTGTAATTCAGCCACATTGGAGGGTTTTCCAGCATGAACAGCCTTTTTAAGGTCATGCCACAGCATCTCAATAGGATTCAGGTCAGGACTTTGACTAGGCCACTCCAAAGTCTCAATTTTGTTTTTCTTCAGCCATTCAGAGGTGGACTTGCTGGTGTGTTTTGGATCATTGTCCTGCTGCAGAACCCAAGTTCGCTTCAGCTTGAGGTC
>OMKR01104597.1:0-12430 GCA_900302355.1 Cyttopsis rosea | reverse complement strand
AAAAAAGCTCCTCCTCCCATTCCATATGAAAGTGATAAGTTTTTGTCTTCTTACTTGGTCCAGCTCCCCCACTCATTTTTATACCCTTTCTTAAGTTTAAGAGAAAAAACTGAGGGCTAAAAATTGGAGGTAACTCGCTAGCTAGCTTGTTAGTTTTGCTGCACTTAGCGCCGTTGTTTGCGCATGCGCAGTGACCTAAGTGTCAGAAAAAGTCAGATGTCATCTGACTGGCTGCCCTGTATATCAATCAAGTGACGGGATGGATGATAGGCTGACGTCTATTTTTTTTTATGCCATGCGATCTACCCACAATCCCTTGGTGATCTACCCACAATCCCTTGGCGATCTACCCACAATCCCTTGGCGATCGACGTATTGAGCACCCCTGTTCTAGGACCTACAACCTCCTAGAGAGACATTTTCAGCTCTAACGATGACGATGACAATGACAATGAAACCGGTACAGAGCAAAGTTGGATGACGTGGATCCATGGTGTCAAGGAGGATTCATGGTGGAGAACATACCATTATCTTGGAGTTGTTATTAACAACACATCCATTAGGAGAACCGTTCAAGCGGAAGAAGGCAGGACAATTTACTTCAGCTGATGCATGATTGATAAACCACTACCACGAGCAGAATATTATAATTCAACAGGTCATTAGTGTGGATGAGACAGCAAGTCGATAGTAGGGCCATACCTGGTACTATGGTACCATGCGGCAGGCCCTGCATGCCCAGTGGCCGATTCCACTCGCATAATTAAAGCATGCTCAGTGCCACCGGTTCTGTATGGATCTCCTCGGTGGCTAACATCCATCCCCAGCGATCATCATGACATCTTGGATATACCCCCTCAGCTGATCTGTTTTCTTAAGCGTGCTTCACACTGAATCCGAAAACGCACCGACATTCATTTAATTCACAGTTAATTTAACCTCTTCCTCTCAAAGACTTCCTCCATTACATCCCCAAACAGAACTGTAAATTCAATAAAATACACGATTCGGCGTCTTCTCCGAATGCAGCACCATGTCAGATCTCAAGGGCAGTGGAAACAATAATCTGTGGAATTTGGATTTGCGTGCCTATGTCTGCCTTATTCAACCCAATTTCAACCCAAAGTTACAACTATGAGCCTGTAATATTAACATTTGTTCCAACTTCTACTGTTTGTTCTCGGTCCTCTGTGCATTTGTTAGAGGAAGAGTCCTTGGTCATCTTCCATTTAGTCATTTATATGAGTCTAGTCAGAGTCTATTGTGACCATAAGCCTAACCCTAACCCTATTGTCAGAGCAGCACACAACACCAAAAACTGTGTGTATTGGATGAAGTGCTGCACCTGTGGAATAGGCTATGCAGGGAAAACAGGAAATCCTTTCTGGCAACAATCCAACGTAAGACTCACAACCAACAACCCACTGGCGGATCACTTCGTAGAACATGGGATTCCCGCAATGCGATTCTCAATTCTACAATACAACACCCAGTGGTCCACCACGGAAAGAAGAAGAGCAGAAGCCAGATGGACCATCAGACCAGGCACCCCAACAACAGGTGGCCTAAACATCAGACTATAGACACTCTACAGCACCATCCATTGAATGACTTCTTCTTATAACAAGATAGGGACCTCCAGCATAACAGCGGCAAGCACATCTCCACCCAGAAATGGATAGGCTCAACAAACCAACCTAATCCTAATCCTAACCCTAAAGCCATTTGTGGAACATGGGATACCAGCAATGCAGCTCTCAGTTCTGCAATGCAACACCCAGTGGTCTACCACGGAGAGAAGAAGGGCAGAAGCCAAATGGATCACCCGATTGGGTACCCTAATACCAGGGGGAGTCAATATCAGACTATAAGGGTCTATGGGTCCCATTTCAAGATCCCTTCACTATGTATATGTGAGGTAGGGGAACGGCGGGGAGGGGGACCTTCGGTATAACAGCGGCGAGTGCATTCTCCACCCAGTACAAACAAACCCTAACCTTAATCCTAATCCTAACCCATACCCATGTATATGTGAGGTAGGGGAACGGCGGGGAGGGGGACCTTTGGTATAACAGTGGCGAGTGCAATCTCCACCCAGTACAAACAAACCTAATCCTAACTTTAACCCAAATCCTGACCCTAATCCTAACCCTAACCCTAATCCTAATCCTAACCCTAATCCTAATCCTAACCCAAAACAATGATTTATGACAGGCAGTCAGAGGTTGGTGTGTTATCTATTAAGGATTATAAATCTGATGCATCTTTTGTGATTAATTTGAGTCCCTTACATAGATCTTTCAGTTCTATTTTACAAGCCTTGTGTTGTTCCACGTGCCGCTGTGCGCGACACCCGAGTCGACCAAACAGAAACGTGTGTATCAGCACGAAAACGTTTCAATAATCGCGACCGCGCGACGTGGCCCCGCCCACCGCTCGAGCCTCCCGTGGAGCCACAAACGCTGCATTCGTGTCACGTGGGAATTGTGGTTCGTAACGACACACACTTGCTTACGAACAACTTTTTCCATCGTTCTCTTACAATCACTTCGAACCTTTTCTATCTGTTCTTCCAACACCGGAAGCAAGCAGGGCAACGCAATGTGACATTAAACATGAATAAATAAGTTTGATATTATGTAGGCCAGTCGATACGCGATACACTAGTTCATTTAGGTGTATTATTTATAGTACCGCCTATGCGTTACAGGTAGAGGTTGTTGAGTGAAAATGTGAAAATGAAATGAGCTTTTTTAATTTTCTTTTTATTATTATTATTATTTACAACGCCCCGGGTTGTTATCTGTTCCTTGCGTTGTTGACGTCAAAAGTGGTATTTACGACCGCGGAGTTGGAAATCGCAGTTCCCATCTCTCCCACGTGACTTGAATGCAGCACAACACCCCCACCGCCATGCCCGAACGCTGTTTATTTTGATCCCGGCTGGAAGCTCGGCGGGGCGGACTCGGACCGCGGCGGGAGAGAGAGGACGCGCCGCTCACCCGGGCATCCATTTTTTATTTTGTTGTTGTTGTTGTTGTTGTTGTTGCGATTATGAGCGGATTCTTCTCCCATTAGAAGCTGCCATTTCCATTTCTAAAAGCCGACCTGTTTAAGTCCTGGTGCAGGGAACAGACGGTACCATGAGATGGAGATGACTCGGGCCAGGCCGTCGTTGTTTGGAGACATCGGTGAGTAAACGGCAAATCTAATCAAAACAAATCAACTGCGAAAGAAATGATTGCAACGGTTGGACTGTCCGGCTGGTCTGCAGCAGGTGGCGGTGATCGGGAGCAGGCTGCTTTCCTAAAGCTCGCCGGTAATTAGGGAGCGTGGCGGCTAAGCTCGTTAGTGAGGATCCGATCCTGTCACCGTGTCTCGGGTTAAAAAGCCCAAAACAAAACACCGTTAAAACACATCAACAAAGAAGGGGTTGGTGGTTAGATTGCAGGCAAACCTCTGCTCTTGTTCAGCAGATTCTGTTATTATTCTGTTATTTAGAGCAGTGGTCCTCAACGCGGGGTCCGGGGACCCCCCAAAGGTCCCTCGAGAGGATCCAGGGGGTCCCTGATTATAGCGTAGTAGTAAATAGTTCATCTTCACCATTATTTCAAGACGAGACAAGGTGAGAGAATGGACAGTAGTGGCTGTTTTGATCAGAGTTTCACTGTTATTCCCGCAAACTATCCAACAGATGAGAGGACGATGTGGACTTTTTGGACGGAATCGCATTTAAAATCTGTAACTTCTCAGATTTGGGTCCCGTCCAGAGACAACATCTGATCAGATGGGGTCCGTGGCCTCATGCGTGTGGCGTCGGCACACTGGGCCTGGTTTTGTGTCGTTACAAATGAACCGGAACTAAACCGGGTCTGACTATTTGTGGACGTTAAATATTATTTCCCCCATAGTTTCTATTGACTTCCACCACATCGGTGTGGGTACTGTATGGTGTCTCGCGGTGTAGCTGGTCTGAACACACTTCAACCCCATTAATGATTCACTGACACTAGGTAAGACGTCACATGCCTTGAAATATATATTCATCTTGATGTTTTAGCTCTTCTTTCTTATCATTTTTTAATGAGATGGAACAGGTATGATGTATAAATTATATTATGGGACTTGGGGACCATGTGAAAGTAAAGCCTGTCCCGACTTGAGTTTTAACGCACATTTGTGAGGAAGATTCAGGAATTATTGGTAACATATTGATCGTGACTAAGCGCGATTAATCGAAACCTGTTAACGCATGAAATCACCAAGTTTAATAAATCAATGACATTTAAATCCATCTTCATTTTGGCAGCTCATGGTCTCGGGTTCTGGACCGACCGCTCGGCGGTGCACGAGGCGGCCGCGCAGGGCCGGGCCCTGCAGCTGCAGCAGCTCATCCAGGGCGGAGCTGCCGTCAACATCGTGGCTGTGGACTCCATCACGCCCCTGCACGAGGCGTGTATACAGGGACAGACCCAGTGCGTCAGGCTGCTCCTGGACGCTGGGGCTCAGGTGAGTCATCATCACCACCCATGCAGGGAGGAGCAGGGGTGCCGCCGGCATGGTTTTGGCATCATAGGAATGCAGTAAGGAGGGGGATCGAGCCTCAGTGATGCTTGCTCTCGCTGGGGGGTGGTGAGGAATGCCTGAATGCCTGAATGCGGCCGGTGTGAGTATTTCTGTTCTGGTTCTAACAGGTGGATGCTCGTAACATCGACGGCAGCACCCCGCTGTGTGACGCCTGTGCCGCCGGGAGCCTCGAGTGTGTCAAGCTGCTCCTGGAATACGGGGCAACGGTCAATCCTCCGCTCTTCACATTCTCACCGCTTCATGAGGCTTGCATGGGAGGTGTGCTTTCGTTTGACGCTGATTTTACACATATTTACAGATGCATGTATTGTGTGTGTCTCTATCCTAGAAGCATGTGTGGAATACTCAGGGCTGGTTGTAATCAGGAACATTGATCAGTGATTGATCAGGCATGCAGCCTCTCACTGTGCTAAACAGAAGGAGCACACATGATGTTTTGAAGGGAAATTCTACTCTTTATTCAAGCTCAGAACCAGCTCTCTACATGTAGTAAGTCCAGAGATTTGAAACTAAACTACTGCATACACTGTAGCGGTGTATGTCAAGTTTGCACCTTTGCTTTGATCAGCTACAGTAGTCTACAGAGTCTCATTAATCAATTTTTACCTGCCAGCTGAATAATCTAAACAGATAAAGCAAATGAGACCGTTGGTGAGAACATCAACGATTTCTTTACACCGAGATCTTCAATCACATCGTGACATCCATCCATCTCTCCATCCGGAAGAGCACACGGCATTGGCAGTCTTGATTGTAATGTAATTTTCATTTAATTCTTTGCATATGTTCATGTTAGGTAATTCAGCCTGTGTTCAGCTCATGATCGATGAAGGAGCGCTGATGGAGGCCCATGACTGTCACTTTGGAACACCGCTTCACGTCGCCTGCGCCCGGCAACACTACGACTGCGCTAAAGTGCTGCTGAACGCAGGTGGGACCATGTGGCTTCTGCTGCAAACTGAATTCTGATTTGTTATTGATCTCTTTCATGTCCGGTAGCTAATAACCGATCCTTTATAGGCCATTATTGGACTATCAACATAAAAGTTTCTATAACTTATCTTTTTTCTCCCCCCTCTTAAGGTGCAAATGTGAACGCTGCCAAGCTGCACGAGACGGCTCTTCATCATGCAGCCAAAGTGAAGAACGCGGGTTTGATCGACCTCCTGGTGGAGTTCGGGGGGAACGCGTACGCCCGGGACAACCTTGGCAAAAAACCCATCAATTACACCAACACGGGATCTTCGGCGTTCCTCTGCCTCGAGTTCTACGAGAGTGAGTTTGTTTGTACAATCTGCCGCATCTATAAATCATTTTATTTTCATGTGTTTAAGCATCTCACTTATTCTCTTCCTCCTCCTCCTCCTCAGATACACCGCTCAGCCTACAGCAGATTAGCAGAGTGGCTTTGAGACGGTCTCTCAGCACAAAACCCCTGAAAGTCATTTCAAAACTGGACTTGCCCAATCGCATCATTAGTTTTCTTTCATATAATACACCCGAGGTTATTGAACTGGATCTCTGAGAGGTTTTAGATGCAGCTCCAGACACTGAATTCTGCGTTTCTCTTGAAATGATAAGGTTGGGGGTTAAATGTGGCAAGTAACTAGCCTGGGAACCAGACCAATCTGCGAGCTCATGATTCATTTGCTCTGGCCACCCTCCCATTCAAACCGATTTCCAAAATAGTTGGGCCAATCACAACTGTTTATCTCATACGGGGCGGAGTTTGATACGATGACGATGCAGAGGAGAGCCGCTGAGGCACGTTACCAAGATGGCTGCCACTGATGTGGAACGGTCTTTTGAATCCATTATCGCGACAGTATTAAACAAACTGAACAGTATATTTTCTGTTGATAAGAAAGATGTGTTTGCCGTACTTCCGACGCAAGCGCTACGTCACACGTTTTGTTGCTCTGATTGGTTGTAGGTCTATCCAATTGCGTCCAGAAACATTTTGGTCTGCGCCTGTTGATAATGCCCCTTGGAAATAGAAAATTAACAGAGGGGTTCCAGGCTAATATGCATTTGCGAATTGGCCTGGCACCAGGCCAGCAAATAACGAAGAATTAGAAAGGCCAATTAAATAACCAGTGACTCACTCGATGAATCCGCAGGGTGGTTTACAAGAACAAAACTAACTGCTTAGTTTGGTTTATCCAAACTTAGCCTATTTCTATTATAGTAATTGGCTTGTTGTAGCTAGTCGTCTCTGTAGTTCTCCCTATTTCATTGTGTATGAAATTAGTAATGTAATTATCTGTAAATATTTAATTACTTATTTTGAATGTGAATGTGTAAATACCGATAATGTAATTCAATGATCCATTTTAAAATAAACCTGTTGAGTGTTTGTCATGTAGTGATTTGTAGTAAATGACCACATGGTTCATATTACAGAAAGACAAAATTTTAAATGTTCAACATTTTTTGCACAACATACAACTAGATGCATAAAACTGAGATGAATAAATGTTTTGCTGCTTCACACATCAAGTCCATGTTGTCCGTTCTCACCTCAGGAAGACTAGAGTTAAAATCACAAACAAATGTTCTTTTTGCTTTTCTTCTTGACTCAACAGAACAAACATGAGATCATTTTGAATTAAGAAAATAAAGAAACTGAATTGAGAGTATTCAAACTCTTAAGCGCTACAACAGTGGTATAAAATGATAAATTATGTTAAACAACATTCCACAAATACTTTTACCTGCTGTAAACAAACATCTCAGACACATCAGCATGTTTTATTAACTAAACACAATTTCTAAAACTTGGACAAAATAGAAGTAAAAATGTGACATGATTTGGACGGAAGTGATTCGAGGGATTTTTCTTTCTTTTGTTCCCTTACTTCTATAAAGCTACCGAAATGAATAATCAGTGGTTTCACACAAAATCATTGGAGGGTCCAAATGAAATGACTCGGGTGCAGTCTTCCTCCTACACGCCCGTCTCCTTCCTCCTCAGCGAGCCGCGGAACCTCTTATCCACTCCGGTCTTGGACTGCGTCCGGGGACCCAGTTTGAGGCCCGATGTCGGGGGGCAGTTCTCGTCGGCCCCCAAGTTGCCGACGCCGGTAGAGGAGGTGACGGAGCGCCGCTTGGTTGCGACGGCGTCTCCATCTGGAAGCGGGCGCGGAGCTGGCGGCTGCCGGGCCACGGCGCTGCGCAGGCAGTTGAGCCACTGCTGCTTGTGGTAGATGTCGTTGACCTGCAGGGTGTGGGACTGGCCATGGGAAGGCTCCATTGAGCGCACGCGGAACACATTCTTGGCTGGTTTGGAGGAAAAAGGAAAAGCGCAACAAAATAAATAAGTTGAAATGTTAATAAAAATGTATGTAATTTGTATTGTTTCCAAACCCAACAGAGACTAGAAAGGTTTCCATAGCTTTACTTCAGACTTTAAGATGATGTCATTTCTGACTTTAACGGAGTTAATGAAATTAACAATAAGCAGTGGAATCCTTTTTTAACAGTAAACCGGACTGTGGTTGTTGTCGTAGCGAGTAAGTGTTTAGAAGTAAGAAGCATTTTGTTTCAACTGAAGCACTTTGGCACGGCCTCCCCTCACCCTTCTCCCCGGTGGTGAAAGCCCCTCTGAAGGAGCCCCCCATGCGGACGTCCCCGTCCTGCATGTCCTCCAGCGCCAGGTCCCGCACGGGGATGGGCTGCCGGTAAACCTGGAAGCAGCTCTTGTCGTTTCGCGTCACCGGCCGGGTCAGAACCAGGAGCTCGGAGAAGAGGAAGACGTACAGCTTCTGCAGAGCAACGTTTCAGTAGAGAGAGCCGTTGGTGTTGTACTTTTAATTCAATCCATTTTACATCTTGCATAGATTCCCATAATACTGGACTGAGAATGCAGTGACATTTTCTCAAAACTAATTTGGAAAAATCAATCAAATTGTTGTTTCATAAACAACAGAGAGAGAAACTGTCAAAAGAACTCAAGAGATGAAGTTGTGTGGACAGAAGGTGGGTGCGGACACATGCAAGGGCCATGAATATCCCACGAAACGCAGACAGGAAAATGACATGGAAGGCGTTGGAACCACAGAGGCCTTCCAAAGATCAGACTGTCCCTCGGATCTGAGGGGAGCAGCCAGAGCTCTGACCCAAATTCTATCCATCTTACACACTGCACCTTTAAAAAGCTCAGCAATCGCTAAGATTGGCACGTATTGTAGAATTTGAGTGTATAAAACCGCTAGAGGACTTGTCTTTAAATAATGACTGGATTCTGGTGGTGTTGTATTCCATCCACTTCATGACTGTACTTACAGACAAACCTGTTAAAATAGGGCCCTGAAAGTATAGTATAATAGTATAAACCAGCAGTTCTCACCGAGCCGCTCTTATTGCGCAGCTCCCCGTGGCACAGGAGGCTCCTGCAGTCGTCGATCAGAGGGTCCCGCTGCTTGTCGTCCAGGTACTCCAGCTTGTCAATGTAGTAGCGGCACTCCGACTCCCCCTTCCTCACGTTGATGTCCGACAGAACCCCCTGGATGATGGTGATCTGTGTGTGTGTGGAAACAACAGGTATTGACAACCTTGGACGACCAGAGACAAACTTTCATGGCCCTCACGTTCGCTTGGCCCTCAGAACCCTCGGACGTACGGCTTTCTCCAGGTTGGCCACGTCCGGGTGCTCGGGCGGCGTGTGCCTCAGGATTTCCCGCAGCAGCAGCGGGTACTTGACCAAGCGTGAGCGCGGGATGTCCAGGAAGCTCCAGAGATCCAGCTTCCGGCTGAAGGGCGACTCCAGGCAGCGCTGCAGGAAGTCCTGGACCTTCTTGTCCTGCTTCTTGGCGTCCAGCAGAGCCTTGGCCGCCAGCTGGTTGCTGCAGTAGTCCTTGTAGGCGTTCAGACCCGGTAACTGGGGAAGATGAAGAGCAGATTGGTCCTCGAATACCGGCGGAGTTGTCGCTAGTTTTAGCACCAACTGCGGTTAATAAACATGGAACTAAAATATCCTTGTGAAATGTTAGAATACATACCCAATTGATTACTATCTGTCCAATTTGGCCGACTGTCCCGTTGGGGCCTGTGTCCTCTGTTAGCTTTGACAAGAGGTCTGCAGAGAGGAAAGCAAAGACATTAAGCATCTGTGTGAATTAATTCTAATAATTTTATAATAACTAAATTATTTAATTATTTATTCTGAAACCCCCTCCCGGGGATTAATAATGCGTTATATCGTCTTATAAGTAAAAGTGAACAGGTTCGTTTGACTCCCATGATGAAGGCCGACTGCTTACCCTCATGCAAGGGAATATAGGCGTCCAGGTCCCCAAAAATATGAGCCAGTTCCTCCTCGGTGATGATGGACAGCTTTAGCATTGGGTCGTGGTAAGCCTGGGTGCATGCAAAGCCGAGGTAAGTACAAGATGGTTGAGGAAGTAATTATTATTTTTCTTAAATCAAAACCAGGTCTGCTGACCTTTCGTGCGAGTTGCAGGTCTTCAATAAGATCCTGCTCTCCTCTGTAAAGCTCATGAATAGCCTGGAGAGAAGGCAAAAAATGGATTTTACACCAAAATCACAGCGTAACACACGACTAGATTCGGTTTTTGGACAACGTGACTACGCCACCTCTTGTCTCTTGATCTCTTTGACAGAGAAGGAGCGCTTCTGATGGACGTCCAGCGTCTCGGACCAAAGCGTGCTGTTCCTCCGCTTGGTGGGCGTCGGCCCCACCGCTCTGCTGCTGCTGCTCGACTTGAAGGACAAACCCGGAGACTTGCTGTCGCTGCGCAGAGACATCGACTGCGGAGCACAACCTCGGAATTAATCACCATGGGAATGTGGAGAGCTTGCTTTGCACTAAAGGATGTGAAATATGCAGATTCAAGGCAAAGAAAAAACAGTTGTCGGGTACCTGGAGCGTCTGCCCAAAGCGCCGGACGGCTCCGTTCTTCGAGGGAGACATGAGGTTTGCCAAGGAAGAGACCTTCGAGAGCGGCCGTACTCGCTTGTTGCTCGGCTCCTGGGAATAGGAAATCGTTTTCAGCCACAGTAAGCTGTCTGGAGCAGCGATTCTCAAACTTTTTTCCACATCAAGGACCCTCGGTTTGTCCCTGGGACCCGAATCTGAGAAGACTTTTATTGTTAGATATGATTTATTCCAAACGTGCAGGCCTTCACTTTAGTTAGAGATGACAATGAGAGTAAGATCAAAACAGTTATTATTGTACATTCAATAATGGTGCCAACGTCTTGTTCAAATTCAAAATGCATTTTCTTTGTTGGAACAGTGTAGCTACACTTGTGAAGCAAGAGAAAAATGTACAAACACCTTAATGTTCTTCAAAATGTCCAAAGCAATTATCCAAAAAATACATTGGCTTAAAATGAACGAATACATCTTTGGAAATGATTCCCTCAGGTTTTATATTCTTGTAATGCTTCTGAATAGTGAAGGTTGTATTTCAATTACATGCAGGTACCATTACATGGGAGTGTTTCTCACATTAATCTACGTCTACTTATTTACTAGCAAAATAATTATTGTAATTTGTAATTTACTGGATTGTTTAAAAATATTTAAGGTTCCAACGACTGATCGGCTCCGTCCTCTCCGGTCTGATGACAGCGGGATAATCTTGACCTCACATCGCCCCAGGACGCTCGTGTCTGTCTCCACCGCGGCTGAGTCATGAAGGGGGATTAAACTTGTGCTGCAATGTCCCCAGATGAACCCTGTGGGCTGTGGCACTGAACCCAAAACAATCTCTCGGGTCGGAGCAGGACTGCCAACGTGGTGCTGGTGGGGGCGGGGGGGACGTGCCAGTAACATTTGGAAGAAAGCGGTACGGACAATACCGCAATTGCTGCCCGGTTAATTTGGCCAATAAAGTGTGTTGAGCAGGTGCGAGCCTCCACCTTGTTGGCGTAGTTGGCAGGAAATGCACAGGAGGACTCTCACCTTCAGGTCAAAGCTGGAGAGGCTGACGGTGTCGTCCTCCTTGTCTTTACGTTTTCTCTTCTGCAGAAAGGAAACCGGGCACACTGGTTAGTTTGGCAAGCATGAAAAACAAGAGATATGCAGCCGAGATTGTGAAATCGGATCGGGATTTATATCCTTTTGTGAGTCTGCGGGAAGAATTTCGGATGTCCACTGTTTTTTTTGTGTGCCGTCAGCATGCTTGGCATACAACAGAGTATTTGTGCCGTCGCATCTAGGACAGAGTTGATCTGCAAGTGGAATTCCAATTCTCCGCCTGCAATGCCGCTCTTTATTCATTCTTTAATCAACAAGTACTGCTGCAATAACTCCTGTGGGATGACAAGAGCAGTTTTTCTTCCGCCACCAATCCCCCTCTTTGGAGCATGAGCTGACCATGTTTGGATCTATACACAACTGATCATCTTTACTTCTCCAGGAGAGCGAGAATCAGCAAGGGTGAGACAAATATAGAAACAAACAAACAACAACATGTACATGGAAAACCATAAACGAAACCTCAGACGGCAACATGTATTGACAAAACATAATTAAGTTGACGGTAATTGGAACAGCAAATCCAATGGCCTCTTCCTGTGTTAGCTGAGGCAGTAAAGGAGAGAAACGGAGAAGGATGTAATCAGGAGGGTGTTCGGGGGTGTATTCGGTGCAGGTGGTGTGTGTGCGCCTGCGATTGGTCCACTTGTTAGTGAGAGTGGAGTGGGTGGAACGGTTCGGTGTCTGTGTCTGTGTCTGTGTGTGTGTCTGTGTGTGTGTCTGTGTGTGTGTCCACGAAGGACCTGTCCCAGTTAAAAAGCAGAAAAAGCCTCGCAGCCATCCATAAGTCCCACAGCCGTACAGACGCACCGCACCAGGCCCCGCAGCCACAGGAGACCG
>OMKR01104595.1:0-15776 GCA_900302355.1 Cyttopsis rosea | reverse complement strand
TCGGTGTGCTCATCAATGATGACCTCTCCTGGTCCAGGCAAGCGGCCGCGGCAACAAAAACTGCCCAACAGCGACTGTACTTCCTGAGGAGACTCAAGAAGTTTGGCATGTCTGCCAGAACTCTCACCACCTTCTACAGATGCACCATCGAGAGCACTCTCACCGGCTGCATCACCGCCTGGTACGGCAGCTGCTCTGCTGCTGATCGCAAGGCGCTCCAGAGGGTGGTGAAGACAGCGGAGCGCATCATTGACTGTCACCTCCCCTCCGTGCAAGGCATCTACCACACACGATGCCAAAGCACGGAAAATCATTAAGGACTACAGCCATCCAGGCTATGGACTGTTTACGCTGCTACCGTCTAGTAAACGTTACCGGAGCATCCGGGCACGGACTACCAGACTCACAAACTGTTTTTACCCACAGGCCATCAGGCTTCTTAACCTGCAACATCTCTAGTCTCCTATGTAAATTAATGCACATCACCACAACTAAATGCACATATCCACCGGCACTCCTTCACTTTATATGTATATTGATAATGTGCAATAGTCTTGAGTACTTTTCTAGTTATAGGCTATTTTTTTGTCATGTACATATATGTTACCCCTGTAACATATGACCTCTACTTGTACGGTTGTACTTCTTATCTGTTTGTGCCTACTACGTAGTTGTTGCTTGCCTTGCCATAAGAATTTCATTGTCCAGAATGACCTTGTGTTGTACTGTACATTTGACAAATAAAACACTTTGAACTTTGAACTTTGAACTTGGTTGTGCTGCGCTGCTTCCTCGCTTGAACAGGGTCGGGACTCAGTGCCAGGGGTCCGTGTTGTCCCGATGCGTGGCCTGGGTCGCCGCTCCTCTCGCAGTGTGGCACCCCGCACTAGTTGAGTTTGTTCTCCCACCCAGGCAGGTTCGGCTGCATTCAACTCAGTCTCACTTGCAGCTCTCACCTTCGAAGAATTGTCAAATGTGGCCCCCAGGGGGCCAGCACACAGTATCTCTCTCTCTCTCTCTGTAGCTAACTCCAAGCCTCTTGGAGAGACCTGGGGTGAGCTAGTAGTGTCTGGATACACAGGTCGGCCGGTAACAGGGCGTGGAGGAAATGGGCTCGGGCTAATTCGCTCTGGATGGCAGGGGCATGTGAGCATAGGTACCAGGCACAAGCCCCTCAATATCGTTGGCGAGATCCCTCAACGGCTTCCCAGGTCGTTGCTGTCGGCTGCATAGTTCAGAGCGAAGCAGGCTGAGCATAGCCCAAACCACCCAAACCGTTCTGGGCTTTTGGTGTTTTGCTTCCTGTTTCGATGGGATGGGCTTTTATTTTGAAAGTGACTCAGGTACTTGCCTATTTCCTGCTGCGCGCAACAGTAGAGCGGACAAAGGAGTGCATGAGAGAATGAAAGCATCCCTGAAGAGGCACAATGTTAGTATTTGTTGTAATACTGTTATATTAACATGTGGTTTGTGTCTTAATGTAGTTTTGAACCATAATAACTATTCTTACAGTTTGTTTGATTGAGGTAGTGTTGGGCTATGGTAATGCTCTGAAACGGTATAGTAAGGTAACTAATATATTGTCACGTTCTGGATGGCGGAAGAAGTCACACAGTTGTTATTGCTTACTGAGGTTTATTGTTACCTTCCAAACCCACGCCGTTAAGTCGACAACCAAAAGCTTCTCACTCTCACTTCCTCGCTCTCTCCCACGCTCTCCCCAAATCGCGCTCTCCCATTCCTTCTCGCGAGGGCTCTCAACCTCCCGCAGCAAACACATTACAACAACAAATAACAACCCATGCATCCAGGGTCATTACAATATTTTTTGGTATGTGTTTTGCAACCAGCTCTTACGTTGGTTTTGGGGATTTCCAATATATTCTAAAATCATCAGTTCAAGTGTCGGACCATCTTTCAGTGGGATATGCTACACACAGGCTACTGTAGCCTGCCGTAGCCAACTCCAAAACAACAAAAACTGTCTGCTTATGGTGTGTGCTCTCCTAGCGTCCTGTCACGATGCCAGACCATAAGAATCAGTTCACTCGGTGGAGTGGGCGGGTTCAAAGGTCTGGACCCAGGCAACTGAACCCTGATATTCACCCTTAAATATTCAAAAACTTTATTTTACATCAATGTGCAACATTTCAGTACTAAATGAAGTCTGTGTTAATAAGTGGAATAACCTCTTTCATCACCACTGTTTTTTGTTTAATCTTTAATGTTGAAAAACGATTAACTACGACAATTAACTATTACTAACTATAAACAAACTATTTTGGAATAGTTTATATTTAAATTTAAATAGCTACACAATAATAGCACAATAGTGAATTTTTGTGTAAGTGTGAAATTCCTATGTAAATATATTTGACTTGAATTCTCTTGAATCTGATTTTACATGGTCATGGCTAAAGCTGCAGTAGGCAGTTTTTTTGGCATCATTGGGCAAAAATTCCAGAAAACTGCTGCTTTAAAGCTGCACTAGGCAGTTTTCTGGAAAGGCAAAAAAAACACGCCAGGATTTCAAAATACACACACTTCATACACGCACGCAACACCTTGCTTGATCGATAGGAGATATTATAACCCCTTTCCCATATGTAATCTGTCGGCAACGGAAGTACAATCTGAATCGGTTTGGTTTATTTCCTGGCTCCAGCGGCGCCGGAGAGGTGGAAACATGGAGACATCCCCGTCTCCCAGACCCCCTCAGACACTGGACTCCGTTCCCTCCGCTGACGGAGCGGCGACAGAGCCCCCGTCCCCGAACGCAATGAAATGAACGTTCTCCCGTCCTACCTCTCCCTGTCCTCTGCAGCGCGGAGCTGCCATCCGCTCCCTCTCCGGCCGTAGTGCAGAGCGCACAGCGTGCTGCGGAACACACTGCAGGTTATTTCATTGTCCTCCGTTTGGAACCAAACAAGCGGCACCGGACTGATGGGAACATTCACTCACACACTGTGTGCACGCGCACCTGTGTTTGTAGAGCAGCCGATAGGAAGGCGCTCTCTCTCTGAAATGACCCGTGATTGGCCAAAGTCTGCCGTCACGGGCAAGATTTTATAAAGCCTCAAAACGGAGCCGAGAGGAGGTGCAGAAGTCTCGTTCTTTCTCAGACCACTTGAATGAGAATGTGCTGAAAGGTTATTGTGGAAATTTTGCCCAATGATGCCAAAAAAAAACAAACAAAAAAACAAACAAACAAACATACGGAAGATTTCTCCAAAAGGAGACATACGTTTCATCACAAATTAATTGCAATACTATCTTTAATGTAGGGATTTTGACACCAGACAGGAATTGCTACGTGATTTGTTGCTCCCTCTAGTGGCCAATTGGCTGAAATTGCGGTTGCCCCGTTTCCCAGCGCTCATTGGGGATGAATGGCTCAGCCGCTGCCAGTGTGAGCGCAGGGGAGGCCAGCTAGAAATTATACCAACTGGGTTCCCAGTACATGCTTTCCTCCTTGTCATTGTGCATTAGTTATTATATTCTCGACGTTGTCTCCCTATCATCAGAAAATTGCTGTGACCGCTGCCTTGGCCTGCTTTTTCAACCCTTGTACATCTTCTCTTCCTGATGTCTTTCTGATGTTGCGTTTCCCTTGGGTCAGCGATGGTAAAATTAATAAGAAATCAGCAGGAACATGTATTTAATTTCCAATTATAGCATTACATTAGTGTGAAGCCCCAGCGGTCAAACACCGGTATTTGTAGTAAATGATAATTGATATATAATTCTTGGGAAACAGGTGTTTCACTCATGATTATAGTTATTTTAACATCAAGGCCCTGGGGTCGCAGCAGGTACTTGGAGTATAGGACAATTAATATAAAATCACTTCTGTAAATTATTACAGGAAAGTGAAGTGGGATTAGAAAGGAATTTGGGGTATATAGAATTAAATACAGACATTTTGTGTCCAGGCTGATTTCAGGGGAAAAAATGCTTGTTTCGTCATTTTGTCATTTCCTTCTTTATATGTTAAGTTCACCCCAAAATCTGATTAGTCTTTGGAACAGCTCTTAAAAACATGTTTATTTTGTCCATTTTGAAGCAATTATCCCTTAGTTTCACTACTTTCACTATATTTTAATAACAAAATCCTAAGTAACATATTTAATGTATTTTTTTTACAAAAAGTAAGGAAATTACTTTATTACTTTACATCATATTATGGTATTTAGCAGACGCTTTTGTCCAAAGCGACTTACATTTTGTCGGTAGTTAGTTATTTTTGTTTTTAGACAGGAAAGTATGTTAGACAGTAAAGGGGAAAGACATACAATACATGGAACTTTAATCCTAGTATTAATCCAAGTATACCTGTCCCATACAAGTGGAGTCATTTCCATCACAATAACAAAACCCCAACCCAATAATAATAAAGTTATAACAATAAAAATCGCAATATGCAGCATGGGTGATGTCTGATCAGAGGTGGAGTTCAAGTCTTTCAGAAAAAAACTTTCAGAACGATATCTATGTGCATTGCAACTCACATCACATCCAAGGCATTAGCCAATGTTGCAACTTTCTTTGATATTTTAAACACCTTGTATAGCTTCATGACTGGGTCTCACAGACATTCAGAATTACATTATGGAAATACAAAAACAACTTTGACTGGATAAACCAGTTGCTGGAACTTGAGAGGGGTTGTGACACACAATGGAGTTTGAGGACCGGCGCAGTGAGTAAAGTATTTATACTCTTTGATGATATATTGGAAATGTTTGCAGAATTCTCTGATGGCACAGGCAGAGTCTCTTCTTCAACAAAGGCAGAAAAATACATTTTTGTTTCTTCTGGTCACCTTCAATATGCTATTTGAAATTAGCGATGTCGCCACCAAGGGCCTAAACTTACAGAGGAGTTGATGAGTTGGTGAAACACGCAATTCTGGCCCAGGATGTTAGTAGTTCCCGTAGGAGGAAGTTGCCGGTCAGATTGGGTGACTCTCATGTGGAATGTACAATGGTCAAAGCGTCTGCTGTGAAGGACAACTTGGATCTGAGAAAACTACAGAATGGCATACTGGACAGGCAGATGGTGGAACTGAACAGTCGCTTTCAAACTGACTCTCATGGGCTGATGAGAGCTGCAGCTGCCTGCATGCCAACCTCCGACATATTTGGTGAGATAGAACACTTATGATCAGCCAGCGCTCAGTATGGAGTAAAAGTGCAATGCAGAGCACACTGTATTTGTGCAGCAACTTAAGAGAAAAGTAGCCGAGGGCTGACCTGTGCCATCACTGATTGAAGTAGTTGACAGCTGCCATTCCTACATATTCCCTAACATCAATAGTCTGCTAAGTGTGCTCGTTACATTGCCAATGACTGAGCCGTGTGGGAGAAAGACTCTTTTCAACTGTCAACAACAGGCTTAAGACCAGCAACGGGGCATCAGTGCTAACAAGCCGCCTGAACTTGTCTCTGTTATCCTTTGAAAGAGAACTGGCCGATTCATTGATTATGATGAAATGATCTCCATGTTCAGCACCAAGCCCCGCCGTGACACAAAGCTACAATACATTTGACCCTAATTTCATTCCATAGACTGGGTGATCAACTTGTCAATCAACAGCGAAAAGATTCCTTTGAGCAACTATGTGTGATTCTACACATCTCCAGCGCCAGCACACCCATCTCCGACCACCCGTGTCTGTGCACCGGTCTGGTAACTTTCCTGTGAGTTGTATTTGGGGCGGGATCAGTTTGGTTAGAGGGCATGGTTTGCTGACGTAGCCAGTAATCTGTCCACATCGTGGCCAGATTGCTGTCTACACTTCACAATAAATCCGATCCCAATGCGAGCCAGGCCACCTCGGGATGCGGTCTGGCTGATCGGATCGCAGATGATGTCAGATCCGATCTGGTACTGTCCAGACCTGGCAGTTAATGCGTCCCGGCGTGATTGGATCACAAAAGTGTAACTCAGGCCTATCTTGACTGTCCGGCTCTATGAACTGAGGTGGATCGTGGAGAACAGAAAAGCATCTTATCTTTGTGAATTTAAACAATATGCTAAAGACAACTGTATAAGCTATCTGTTGCACCGTTGTGCCATTTTTGACAGAAACTAATCCGATGTTTGTAGCCAATGTACTGTAGCTTTAGTTGACTTGCTGTTCCTGTGCGTTTTAGGCCTATATGTGACAATTGCTTTTACCTTGTATCGGTACAATTGGACCTAAAGAAGTGTAGCTGTGTGAGAGTGGTGTGATTTAAGCAGCCACACCTGTCTTGGGTCTAGTTAATTGGGCCCAGGATCAAGGGCGGCTGTGCACCTGTTGCTAGTCAGAGCAATTGATGAGCACGGGTTAAATCACCCATCCCCACACACACATTGGGGGGAAGCTTTTTTCATGACACCTTTCCATCTGCTCCTGGCATGTTACATCTTGCCAATAAACCGGTTTGTCCTCACCATCATTGCCTGTGTCTCTGTGTCGGCGAGCCCCTAGAAAAGCCACTCTGGTGGCATGTGGCAGGAGGAACTGCTACAGTAACATATTCAGGATGTTTGAAACATGAAAACATACAGAAAATATTGGCCTATTCAAAAATATGAGAAGGAACTGGGATTTGCAGAGGACATGGTCCACTGTAATTCCTTATTGTGCCTTTAATTCATAATCATGCTTTGTTTATTGTGGATGACGCAATGATATCACAAGCTTTCCATTGTATTTGACATTTAATCTTTTATTCGACACTGTTTTCATGGTCATGTTTGACCAAAGAGTAAAAATCCAACCCTGTGGAACCAATAAAACTTCTTTCTTTAGAAAATATTGTATATCTTCTGTTAAAGTGAAATTTCTCAAAAAAACTTTTTTTTCACATAACCTGGCTGTTGTTGAATAAAACTGGGTCAGTGGGGATAGCCGATAGGCTAAGTTTACATCTCTGTAACCAATATAACATTGATATAAATAAATTGTAAAATATAAATTGCCTCATCATTTACAACTATTAAGCCTACTTCACACTTAACGCGTAATCATATCTGACAGTCAGATCCTCCTCTTTGTGGTCATCGGTTGAACTGCATCTGGGTTTCCCATCCCAAAATATGTCAGGGAAAATGGGAAAGCTTGTTTGTTTCCAGTACAACAGCGAGTACTTTGCTCAGCTGGACATTTACCATGTTCCACGAATGAGAGTTCAAAACTCCCATTATATAGTGTTTGCAAAGTGTCAAAACAATTTAAAATACACACAATCCACTTACAAAGAGACATGACTTACGTAACTTATTAGTACGTGACTTATTAGTGGCCATGGCAAGAAGGTCCTGGGGATTCCCGCCTGGGGTGCTGTTGGCACCGGGCTGTTGGCATCGGGTTATCTCCCGATCAGGGGCCTTTCTGTGTGGAGTGTGCATGTTCTCCCCGTGCTCACATGGGTCTCCTCCAACATAAAAAAGAACCCCAATTAAAATCATGCAGGTTCCTGTCCTGTCCCTGACCACAACATGGATCCATCGCCTGGAATCGGTCCCCGGGCGCCGACAAAGTGAAAGCTGCCCACTGCACCTGGCTGCCCCTGGAGGAAGGACGGCTAGGATGGGATAAATGCAGAGACTAAACCTCATCGTCACCACTCCCTGTGTGTGTCTGTTAAGTGCAATAGCACCACTCAGACCAATAAAATGATTCTATTATTTACTTCATCCGGCAGCCTCGATCGGCACGGAAATTCCGTACCGCAGCACGTCAGGGCTTTGTGTGCAGAATCAGACTCTAAAGGAATTAACGGACTTCCGGTTTGTTCTTGTCGTTTGTTGTATTCAGCATGGGCTGTAGTGTCGGCCAAAAATGTGGTTAGTATTAAGTGTAGGACTTAACACTTTCAATCAAGCCATAATGACATGTGGGTCGTAGGCCCACCCGCCAATGAATTCCTGCCTACGCTACTGTTTTGATCCGGTCGCCATTTTGCGAGGGGCACTTTCATTCAAGTGCATAGAGAAACAGCTAAAATACACAAAACATACAAAAATGGAGAGAGGAAGGGAGAAAAAGAAGGGTCGCGGTTTCACACAAGACGGTTGCGAGATTTTTGTTGGCGGTTTTTCACCGGACAGCACTTCCCAGTCGCCTTTGAACTCCAGGATTCGCCGACCGACGTTGACGGTCAACGCGAGCGATCCTCCCAATATGGCGGCGGCTTCACGCTCTCTATTGTAATGTTGGGATATGGTTTTTCGCAATCCTGTCTCTTGGCACGGTGTGTATGGTGTCGCCGACTATGTTTGTGAATGAAAACAATTATTGTTTACTTCATTTCTTGAGCCTCTGTGCGTCGTCTTGTTTTCTATATGGTCTCAGACCGCTGAATGGGAACACGAGTCAAGGGAGATTGCTGCTGCATTCCTCTGAAATCGGAAGTCGGAGAACTCTGACCTCCAACTTCGAAAAAAAGCAAACGAACGGCCGCTTAAATCGGAATTTCAAGTCGGAATTTCGGGGGCAGATCGCTCGGGTCCGAGTTGATCCGAGATGAACAGCTCTGACGTCACCGCCACGTCACACACACATTCAAGCGGCGAACAAAGTTCTCGTAGCGTGAGTTTTTATTCGAAACAACTTTGACGTAAACGGCTCCGTTAGTGTCGCGTTAGCGTCGACGTTAGCTTGTAGAATCCACAAGCTTTGCCCAACAAAGACATAGAATAGAAGCAACGGAACAAATTTGGCTCAGAAACGGGGATTATCGAGTCAGAATTACAGATTCCCGAGTTTGAATCGAATGCAGCGTCCGAGCGCATTGGATTTTGTCGCACGCCGATGACGTCACGGCCGTTCGTAACAACCGACGTTAGCGACCGTAATGAGTTCGAGTCCCGAGAAAATGTCCAACCAGACCAGATAGTTGCTGTTGGACACGACGCGTGGGCGACCGGGCTCGTCATCTGGCGCAGAAACAAACAAACGGAGGAAGATGACGGCTCTGGCAGAGTCGCTCACCAAAGAGGGCTGGTAGGTAGCAGGCTGTGTAGCAGACGATGCTAAGCTAACAACACAATAACCTTAACAATGTTAATGTGGCGTTCTCCACTGGCAACCATTTCCGGTCTATCGGTCTATCTGTCTGTCTATCTGTCTATCTGTCTGTCTGTGTCTGTCTCTATCTCTGTCTGTCTGTCTGTCTGTGTCTGTCTGTCTATCTGTCTGTCGGTCTATCGGTCTATCTATCGGTCTATCTATCTATCTGTCTGTCTGTCTGTCTATGAAATATTCATTAATCATTACTATTTATCACCTCTACCTTCATGCACGCTCCACCTCATTGAATATGCTGCTTGTAAATATAGTAAATAGTGTATATCCTACACATCCTACTTAGTGTGTGTGTACTTTTTGATACAGGTTTTTTTTTTTCTTAAAATCTGCTGGAATTGTCTTTCTTTTACCTTTAACTGTATGCTCTACGGAAATGGAGTCACTGGCAGTTATGGGGCAAGCGTAGTACATATGTGTTTTTATAGTTAAGTTATGTCTCAATTTATTTAATTCAGTGATTGTTATTATTAACATAATGACCAACTCGTATGATTACTTTTGAATTTGGAAAATAACTAAATCTAACTTGGTTAGGTAATTACGCTTTTATATCTAGTGGGTAAATGCACAATCCTTGGCTTACTAGTGCTGTCACACTCACCACATCATTGCCTGGTCGCAATTATTTCAGCAGATCGCCATCTTTTTGAAACTTAAACTTAAGGGGAATTTGAACCCAATGTTGGAAATGTCACAATAAATTCAATGTGAATTGGGCGATTTTCCATCAAATTGTTACGTTCCAATATTGAATGCTGATAAGTGGCTCTTGTGCAATGGGTAGATATGTATTATTACATGTTTTATTCTGTGCCGCTATTATATTGGCGTAAAATGAACCAAAAATCTAAATTCTTTGTATGACAATTCCTCATCAAATTTCATAATTGCGACACTATTGCTAAACTGGAACCTTTCTATTTGTCCCCTTTTCTCCTTGTCCTCTGCTCCCATCCTGTGGGACGTCCTGCAGGTACCTCAGTGATGAGGGCATAGCGGACCTGAAGGGCAGCGTGGAAAACGTCTCACACGCTGACATTATCGCTATCGCTCTCAATGTAAGTTATCTTTCGCAAAAATTTAGAATTTTTCTGTCATCCAGGGAAAATGAAACTCAAATTGTAACGTAGATTTGAATAGCGTGTATTTCCGCGTGCTGGCTTGTGGCTACAATTTGCTTCATTAGGGGGAAATCGTAGGGTCATTAACCTTTAAAGTGGTAATCTCTCACACTATTTTGTAAAAAAAAAAACGACATATTTGATATTCATACGCACCAGCAGTACAGTGACCGCCACCAGCCAAGCCCTGACCAATCTGCTACGGTCCTGCCGTACATCGACCTGAACCCACAGCTCACTGCCAATCAGAGGCACATGCCCCAGTGCTTTCGTGTCTCTTAGTTGTATGTCTTTATTCCAGTGAATTTATTGTGAGTAACTCCTTCATTTTTATTTACACAGAGCGATCTCAGACCCCTCGGCAGGAAAGTGCTGCCTTCAGACATCAACAGTGGACGCGTTGAGAAGGTGAGTACAACCACGTGTCATTTTACAGAACATGGGCATTTCCGTAATGTGCATATTGAAAAGCTATCAGGAGTCCAAATCCTCCCCTTTTTAAAAATGTATTTAACAAAACAGTGAGTAACTATGTCTTTTAAAAGAAATAAATAAACACACAGTGCCTTAACCTTATTTGTCTCAATCTCTTCATAGAGATATTGATAAAGTTTGTGATTGGTTAACTATGTTCAAATTCATAGATGAGGACTAACATGGACGAAAACACTATTTAGTTAGTTTGATTACTAATGAGAACCAGTGTATATGTTTTATTACTGCACTGATTCTAGAGACCAGGAGAAGTGCTATTCCGCTCGCCGACAGTCTCGCCGAACAAAGCTCCAGATCGGAGGCAAATCATAGTGCGCTCCCATGAGCGATGACCGTGTAGTGTGAACTGCTCACCAATGGCTCGCAGACCCCCAAGAGGTACCTAGCAGGCTAAGATACTCGTCTGGGATTCTGAAATATGAATTAAAAACTATAATCCAGGCTAAAATGCCAAAGGCAGAAAGGAAAACTGGCAAAAAAATTGCAGACAGCCCCCAATGTTTTATGAATAGTCCCCAATACAAAAAAAAAAAATCTAATAAAATAAATTTGGCGCTATATAATAGTATAATTGGGAGTTGAAAATGAAGTGTCTGCCTGGTGGGTATTCCCTGTCTCTCTGCATCTGAATGACATAAACCTCTTGAAACTGACAGCTATCAAGACACGCACAACCATCCAAGAGAATTGATTGGTCAGTAGGCAGTGCTTATATACGGGTTGATCTGATATCTTTAACATAACCTGCTCCGGAGCAGGTTAGGTGTGCAGCATAAGTTACCATGGCGATATACCCCGGTAAAAAGGGAACCACCGTCGTGACACTGAGAACCCAGGGTTAAACCTGAACTTACCTCGCTAAGCCCAAATCCTGTTTCGTAGTACAAGCCCCTGGTGAAAGATCTTGTAATGTGTGACCCCCTGTCATGGATCACTCATGTAGTGTGAAAGCACAACGACTTCAAGATTCCCGATCACAAGACAGATAGTTGTGTAGTGTGTCCATGGCATTAGTGTGGAGTAGAGAGAAACTGACAATATTTACTTTAATGATGTGGCTGCTAAAAATGTGTCCCAAGTCTTTGTCAACACCGTCACAACATCTTTTTGTTTTTTATGTGTTAAAATCAGGCAACCATATGGTCAGCTATAGTTCAGAGGGACCTCTTTTACCACTACATGCTTTGTAGCGTGAAGATGTGTTTTTGCTACTTTAAAAAATAATTTTGGCATTTAATATTGATATTGCTGCCGTCACAACCACGATGTGTCGACACAAAGAGATTTTTGTTTAATTCTGAAATAAAAGTATGCATTTTAAGTATATGTATGATGTGTTTAAATGAAGGCAAAATAGGAGTAAGAGGGAGAGAAAGAAAACAAGAAAGAGACACTCAAGAGAGAAAAAAAGCTTTGAAAGATCAACTTGAGAAGAGAATAAAAGAGAGGAACAAACAGAGAAAGCAGATGTGATTACAAAAGCGAAACATAGTTAAAAACACAGGAATCGCCAAGAACATTTTCAGAGAAAGTTCGATTTGTACAGAACGCGTAGCAAACGGCAATTAATAATCGTGCGGCATCAAACAATAGTAGAGCAATACAAACAATAGTGGAGTAGAAAAATAATTTTGGAAAACAAAATAGTTACGTGGAGTCCTCTGACGTAACATCCGGTGTTCCCCGCGTTGCCCTGGAAGTTCTAGCGGGGGTAGAGGGGGTAAAGGGGATAGATGCTATGACAGGCGACCTAATGAAACGTACGGAACATTACCAACATAAAAATTACGGATTTGTCTGGGTTTGATAATTGTTGGAAACATTTGAGATGATGTAAGTACACAACTCAACAAAATATATAACATATGTCGAGTAGTTTTTTGAAATGTTAATGCGGACAAGTTCCATATTGTACCTTTAACTGAGTGATAAAAATATTAAAATTATCTGTTTTAATTCAGCTTGTCACCACCATCACATTCGAGGGATTTCCTGCCATTTTCCATGAATATGCTTCTAACCTTTGACATATTAATGTATGCATTTCTTCAAAACTGTCAATGTGTTTTCTTCTAATTTAAATGTTTAAATTTAAATGCTTTTTTTTCTAAATTAAAACCTGTTTTATCCAAGTTCCCAAGAATCTGAATATATGGTTAAAACTACGTTACTCATGAGGATTCTGAACCTAAGAAAACTCAAAGGAAAGGGTTTATTTTTAGAAGCCAATTAAATTAATCGATGAACAAATAAAATTAAAATGATATCAGTGCATCCCTAAAAACATGAAAATTAAATTGTGCTGTTGTGTTTTTTCTGTGTTTTCTTTTGTGACCGAAGTGTAAAAAACGTAATAGCTTTCGAGTATTTGAACTGCCGGCGTGCAGCTCTCATCAATGGCACTAGATGGCGCTCACACACCGAAAATGGAATGGCATGGAAATAGAATCCCTTAATTCCTATTATTACAGAGAAAATATCACAAAGAACATTAGAAGATCATTAAAATAGTATTTTGGATCAGCACCCTGTTTTTTTTTTCAGGCTTAGGATAATTTATATTCTACCGGTCTGTCATCTCATATGTCGAAGTGAAAGCTGCTTAAGTTAAAATTTTAATGATCACAGTGAAGCCAAAGGTAAATACATGAAGCAGATCTGTCGCACAGGTTAGTTTATGCTGCTTTAATATGACAGCTGTGCTTTAATTACGTTCAGGATGAGATTTGGTCATTTGCCATGACCATTTCAGCAGGTCTGTGTTGTTGTTGTTGTTGTTATTTATGTGTATGTCGTCAACTATCATTTGTTGTTATTTTTCATCAAAGTTGGGGTGGGGGTCTGGGTAGGCCGGGACCTCTACAATTCTTTCCATGATGCCGGGCCAAGGATTCCCATTTTTGGATTGCGATTTGTATTGTTAAAGGTTAATAAGAATGAAGCTGACTTAGTCCTGGAGTCTATTAATGTTATATAGTAGACATATCTTATCAAAAAATTGACTGCCCCATTCGTTCTAACCTATTTATTTATCTTTCCTTGTTTATTTAATCATTTTTCTCTTCGCACGCGGCCAGCTGGATGGGCCGTGCGTTCTTCAGCTACAGAAGGTGCGGAACCTGTCGGCCCCCAAAGACCACGAGGAGTCCCAGACGGCTCCCCGGATGCTGCGGCTGCAGATGACAGATGGACACACCACCTGCACCGGACTGGAGTTCAAACACCTGTCCAAGATCAGGTAGGAATAGAGCAGGTTATTGGGGGGCGGGGGATTGAATCTCAACTCCCGGGATACGGCTTGTTTTCCCTTTTTACTTTATAAAAAAAAAAAAAACGTAAAAGGTTGCGGAGAGATTCGGTGATGCTGGTGATGGGTACCACAGCAGACTCAACAGAGTTGAAATTCCAGTCGGCCGCCAAAAGGTGGCAGTGTTTCACCAAGAATGCAGAGACTTCCACATACAAGCCTTTGACAACAGCAAAAGGGGAAAACAAGAGCGCAGACCTTGTACGTTATGATTTAACTTTCTATGGCGTCCTTGTCCAAATAAAATGAGCTCTGCATCGAAAGCCGGAAATCGATAGCGTTTCCACATCATCTTCCCCCGCCACCGTACATTGTTTTACGGCAGGCTGGTCGAACTGGTACGTCTTCTGCTGGTTCTATGGTCACATCTCTTATGAAGGACTTATCGTCTACTTCCCAAAGTAGGTTTCCTCCCAAAGTGGGTTGTTAAATCTGCCAAATCAACATCTATCACGTCGGCGAGATCTCGGGACTCAGGCAATAGCGTTGCTTTGCTTCTGATTGGTGGTGTAAAGTGGAGTCCTTTACCAAATTTACTGGCTTTTCCTGAGTTTAGATCCCGGCTAATATTCTGTAATACTCAGAAGCTAAGAGGTGTTTATTTTCTCTTTTTTTCCCCCTAAAATGAGCATGACTCTGGAGCATTCAAAGTCTCCAGTGCTCTTCACAAACGCAAGAAGTGTGCTGTCGTAACACCTCGATTTCCCTCCGGCGATGGATAAATAAGTGTCTTGTCTTACTGGCCTCGCATTTGTCTCTTAAAATGTTGTTCCGATTTAACCCTCCATTGCACCAACCACTCAAGTCAAATCCCTTGTATGAGTGTAATGTGCGATTTTCCCTCTGCAGCTGCATATCATTTAGAAATTCACAGCCTGTGTCTTACTTCTCATGCTGCCAGATAATAAGCATATGTTCCGCGATAATTGCCGACAAACCGTCGGACGCATTGGAGCCTTTTATATGGTTCAATCAACACACCTCTGTGCCGGTGTCAAGTTAGCTGTTTTCATTCTACTTAATGTGTTTGGCACCTGTTTGGCTGTTAAGTCGAGTCTACGGTCATGCTATTATGTGCACATGACACGGGCTGTTTGCGCTGTTTTAGGAGCATGGTTTACGCTATGCACTACTGAGACAATGTACTTTTCATTTACAACCTCGTGACCTTTGAGATATTGAGCCACTGCTTTGTAATGTGGTTTGAAAAACATCTAAACATATATTCTATTCTATTATCACAATAGCGGAGAGGTGTGTCGTCATACATCGCCATTTCTATCCCAAGTTTATCTTTCTTGTTCTCTGTACATAATAAGATATTGTATAGTTGTTATTGCCATATTTTCTCTCTGTCTGTCTGTCAGCCAACAGTATCTATCTATCTATCTATCTATCTATCTATCTATCTATCTATCTATCCATCCATACTTCCATCCATCAGTGTATTGATACATCAGAGCTCTGCTAATCTTAAACATCATACACCACTACCACTATCTGCCGTGCTCAATGACTCTGTTTGCCTCCCCAATCTTCCGTCTGCAATTTCCTGTTACCCACTTTCCGCTTCGCATCACACAGATAGCCTTGTGCCCCCTCTGAAAAAAAAACAACTCCCAAAACAAACAGACAAACAAATAAACAGACAGCCCTCTTTCAACCCCCACCCCCGCTGCCATTTTCCTCCCCTTTATCTGCAATTTCCAGTCGGTGGCAGCTGATCAGCTAACAATTTCCCCATCCTTAATGACATCTCCATCACTGCAACGGT
>OMKR01104594.1:0-23495 GCA_900302355.1 Cyttopsis rosea | reverse complement strand
GTGGAGATGTTATTTCATTCAATGTTCATCCGTGTCGACAGTTTACTGACCATAACTCGTGGCGCCGCATTATCAAATTCACCGCGGCTGCCTTTCACTTCTCGCGCATCGACAATCAGTGCATTCTTGCCGGGAAAGGCGGACCCCGCCACCAACAATGAAATCACAATATAGAGGAGCACATGCCCAACACACATACATTGAATGGCTGTTTCACAAGACGTGCCAGCTACGCCTTGCAAATTGCTTTGGAACAAAGCTTTCAACCTGTTGAAAGCTGTAATGTAATGTATGATGATATGATGAGTCCCATTCCAGGACACGCAAAGTCGAAATACAATACATTCATTCATCGTTCATTCATGCAGTGCTGTGAGAGTGATCCATGCCACTGGCCGACAGCGGTTGAATGAGTGTTTTTGAGAAAAGCCTACAGTATAGATCCACAATTCCTCCTCACATCGACACACAGTATGGGTCACATGCTTTTCGGCTGCAGTGATCCACTGTCTTTTTATCTGGAAAAGTTCAAGCTGCCTTTCATCCGAGCACCTTTGAAGCTCCGACACACCACTTTCCATGTTTATGACTCAATCACCTTTAATTGCTGAATAGATGATTTATTGATGCCTCCGTCATGAGGGAGGCCGGCGAGGCTCGCAACGAAAGCATACCTGCTTTAGTATTCAGATTTATGGGATGCCTGCATGCTTCTGTTCCTGTTACAGTCACATTGAGATGGGCAGCATCAAAATGATTAATACAAATCCGAGGTTATGAATCTTCAGATTGAATATCCTGTTTTGGTTATTTATTTGTGTTAACTAGGAACTATTCTGTCTCATTGACTTCGGGATTGAAGGCGGATGAAGGCTCGGAGCTACGACCGTGCTCTGACACAGATGGTGTTCAACATGTGGGTCAGGAACCTCTTGAGGGGTCACAGGATCGTTTCGGCGGAGTCAAAACATGATTCCGATTCTCTAAATCATCTTGTGAAGAAACCTGTATTTTAAGACACGCATACGCACACACACACGCATACACGTGTGTGTGCCTGTCTTAAAATATATGTTAGAGATGTTAGAGAAGCTGAATCTGGAATGATTTATTAATATGCAATCTGGTAATAACCAACCACTCTAAATAATTACCTCCCTTCCTCACTCACTCAAACATTCAGTCAAAAGAGAAATTTCATTTTATTTAGAAGCATAATCAAGTGTCATTTTCACCCTGCTAAAGACAAATAAACCATTCAACAGCGATGTCATTACTGAATCATTAATTCACTTGTAATTGTATTGCAGTTGGTCATTTAATAGGATATATTCATTTTATTTCATCAGTTATATTTATTTCATGACATGTTTTTGTTCTCTACAAAATGATGAGTGTTGCTGGGCTGGCAAACACAAGCAGAGACAGCAGCGGGCACAGTAAAGTGGCCACTAGGTGGCGATGGCTGGTGCACGGCGCACTGGACATTATGCCATTATCTCCTCTCCCGCTGCTGCACTGACTGCAGTCGTCTCCACAGAAGGAGCAGCTGGACATCTGACTCCTCCGCTCGGACGTATAAGACCTCACCGTCGTCCTTCCTGTTAACGCAAATGTTCCACTTAGTTACGTGTTAACACTTGAAAGGCGTCATACACGTAGAAAACTAAATCCAATACAACATCCAATATGACACAGACTTCACACAGCGGGGAAACCAGCCTAGTATTAGTAGAGGTGGTGGTTGTAGTTTCAGTTGTGGGTGCACGTGTAGTAATTATGTATTGAAGTATTGAACAAATGAAGGCGATTCTTGGAATAAAGCCTTACGCGGTTCGTAGTAATCGTAGATCGTCACTGTTGCGTGTTGGACTTTGGCGACCCTGTATTCCTCTTGCAAAGGAACTCTGAAGCACATCCTCATTGTTGTCACCTGAAAAGACACCATGCCTACATTTTAGTCATTAGTCTGGCTAGATGACGGCAAGATAAAGCGGTGAAAATATTATAAATATAGCCTACACTTAAACTGATATTGATTGTTTTTAGGTGAGCCTCTTTTGTTAGGTGGCTAAAATATGTTTTGCTGCTGGCCCCTCTGCACCAATACGCTCCTTAGCTTCCGTGCCAGCAGTCTGTCTGTTTCTCCGAACAGGGAGCGTGTAGACCACAATCTACTGCAGGTAATACACCGACTATGGATAAGTACCTCATACAACCCCACGTCAAAAAAGTGCAGGAGCATTACTTTACACTTTTCGAGAGTTTACAGAGCATCTCCAGTGCCAGTGGCAAAGCCATGATACCATTCACCATCAATCAGATAGTTCACAATTCTTAAATTCAATCTGATAGTTTAAAACTGAGTGTTAATTGATTTTGTCAATCGCTTTGTAGTACCAAACTATAACACAACTCACTTCCGGTCAAGATTCAGGGAAAAAGTAAGACATCTATTCTATGCAGAATGGTAGAGAGAGAGTTATTTAAGTTGCAGACACACGACACAGTGCGTTATTTAGACAAACGCTTACAGAGTCCAAGTACAAAATGACTTTTCCAGGAGCCGTCTCCACTTTCTTAATGATGTCGTTGGTCTGGATGCCTTCCTGCGTGAGGCTGAACCCGCTGAGAAGTCCCACCTCCACGATGGCCATGCCAGTCTGGCTGAGGCCCTGGCCCTCCATCAGCCTGCAACACATTAGCCATGTTTTAAAACAATATAAATCAATTGTTTTTCAGTTTGTTTGATGGATTTCAGGGAGCAAATGGATTTTCAACCCACTTAGAAATGTCCTTGTGTCCACACACACTACTGAGTCTTAAATATTTTGTTTCACCTGATAAAATTTGCATTTGTGTCTATTTTTAATCTGTGATAAAGAATAAATAACACATCTGCCTTTTTTAACATTTATATTAGTGACATCCAGAATAATAATTTATTTTTTTAAGACAGCCAACAGCCTCACCGTGTGCAGATGTCCAGGTGTGCAAAGTGCATCTCAGGGTCGTATAACTCAACATCCAGATAAAACGCCTCCCCGTCAACCGCGTCTCGTCTCCTCCTTGACAGTGGTTTACTGTCGATGTTGTAAAAGATGTTCAGCTGGGGGAGGAGAGGGAGTCACGCTCACACAACAAGAAGCAGATTGGCGTAACTAAATTTTTAAGATTTAGAAGAAAGTCCTTGTGGTTCTGAATGGAGTTCTGGGAATTCTGTGTTCAGTGTAATCCACACAACAAAGATCAATTTATGGATTGTACCTTTAATTCACTTGTTCACTACCAGTACCTGGAAGAGGGCAAATCCTTGTCCTTCCCCTGTCACTTGGAGCTCCACATTTCTGCCTGTGTCAATCTGAAGGATTGTAAAACACAAAGACATGGACGTTGGACAGATAATGAGCATGTTGTCCTCACAGATCTAACCTCAGGTCAGACTGGTCGGGTGTCTAACTTGAGAGTGAAAGACCTACCATATAATTCTAGGAGAGAAAATATACAGGTAAATTTATAGGGGAAGAAACCGATTCTGTACAAAGGCCAAACTTTACCAGTTTGCTCTGGTGGACCATGTAGTTGGTGGGGTCAATGTGGAAGGTGGCCACGGTGTTTGAGGGGCCCATGTTGACCCTGATGGTGAGGTTGAGGCCTTGCGCGCCGCTCAAGCCTGCGTATTTGGACAAGGCCTGCAGCGCCATCACTGTGTCCTGAGGACGGAGAGGAAAGGTTCTAGATCATGATTTCTGCAGGGTGCAGTTCACCTCAACAAACCCCCTTTCGGTCAATTCTTTTATACTTGTTGATGCCGGCGCCTCCCTTTGATCTTCACTTTTAAACTGTTTCCAATTGTACATGGGTGTGTATGTGTCTTTGAATGTGAATGCGAGTGTGTGCGTGTGTGTGTGTGTTTGAATGCCTGTGTGTGTGTTTGAGTTTCCTTGCACTCGTATGTGTGAGTATGCTCCTAATGGGTGTATGCAGTTTGTGAGCACATATCGTATTGTCTGCATGCATGTCTATGTGCATGGCAAAGCTCTTGTGCCAAAAGTGATAACGTTTCGTGCTGCACATGTTGAGATGGCTGCAGCCTCGTTTGACGACACACAGAACGGCAGATGTTTCTCCTCCACAAAGCTCACGCTCCCTGGGCCTGACAGAACAGATACTGGCACCAACATTTTACGCATACTGGTTTTATTTAAATAGAGCTTAAAGGCACAAAAACTTTTTTCATAACATGAACATTAAAGGACCCTGTGTTTCATTTTCACATGGGCAAATACCTCTTGCTACAAAGGCTAGTTTCTATTAAAGGGTAGGTTGGCTATGGTTCAACCCAGCTTTTATTCAAATGTTGCTTCCCACAATGTTGAAACTAACATTTAATAAAAAATAAATAACTAAAAAATATTGAACCTATCCTATAACTTTCAGCTTGACCCGTAACTATCTCCTGCAACCCTTCCAAGTCTTTTTTAGTGGGTGAATGAGAGGCGTTCTTTTTAAAGTGCTTTGAGTGGCAGAAGTGGGCAGAAAAATGCTCCCTAAGTACAATACATGCAACCAAACGTCCCCTAGGAACTGAACTGGTATAACATTTGATTAAGTGATTGTGCCAATAATTGCATTAAAAATCCTGAACTATTGAAAACCTATTTAAACACAATTTTGAAAAAACAGACAAGAAGAGCTAATTTCTCCACTTCGTTGCAGGTACAGGTAATGTGATAATGTGAGTATCATTCTGCATATCACCAACTCTATTCTTGTGGTGCAGAGCAGGTTTCTCTTTCCTCAGCGTCAATGAGACTACCCGGGTGATTAAAGGTTAATAAGTTCAATAAACACATGGATCTGCTTTTAACATCTCACCTGTGTGCTCCCATAGCCTCCAAAGGAACTGCGTTGCTGGCTTAGCCATTTCATGAGGCTGAGGCCCTCCACAACCTGGCCCAGTTTGTGCATGGAGAGGAGCACGTAGGCGGCCATCTCGATGTCCACCGAGCGAGGCTGCCAAGAAGCAGACAGACCGGTGTCTGAAGAACTCCAGAACGGCACCCCGTCTAAAAACATCCAGGAAAGGGATTAGGAGAGCACGGGGAGCAAAGGGTGTGAAGCGACGGTTTGGAGGTAGCGTGTTGCGGTGAACAGTTGGGCCACTGGTTGAATTATAGAGCATCCTTACATTGAAATCTTTAAAGAATTAAAGCGGTTTTTCAACAATACTTTTGATGTCTCTTGTCCAATCAAATGACTTGACTGCAACTAACTGCTGTATAATCTTATCTTTTATTACTTAACATCATTCGTTTTTAAGAGCAGAAACTTAGCTACTTTGGAATACAGTTTCTATGGAGCCCAAATATGTCACACAAAACTGGCATATATTTATACAATCCATATTTTAATTTCTATATGCAATGCAAAGATGGACCAGCGAACCATACTTCGCATCTGTGCTCGCCCCAACAGCTCATTCAAGGCTGTGGTCGCGCTGGAGCTTTCAGACAGAGCAAGGGCGTAGGTGACCAGACAGAGGCTGTAGTTGCTGGATATTCCCAACACCAGTCGTGTCTCCAGGTACATGAGGGCTTCAGACACCTGGATGTCATACTGGGTCTGCCAGGGTTTAGAGACAGTGGACACATGATTAGAGACAGTATATTAATGAGCAGGGCAAAATCACCAAGCTTAAAATTAGGTCTATTTCAGGAGAGATCACTGGTGTCAGTGTTACACTAGGTAAGTAGGAGGTTTATTAACGCAGTCTTAACCTTCAAGGCATTGTCCTCCAGCAGCGCCATGAGGACATAGGCAGTGAGGGAGACGGGGCCGTCCAGACCTCCCTGGAGCTCCGTGTGGATCACCCGGCCGGACTCCTGGTATCTCCCATCAAGGGACTGCTGGGCTCCCAGCCAGGTCGCTGCCCTGAGCAGCACTGGGGGATCGATGCTGATGAAGGGTCTGGCCTGCAGGAAGCACCTCAGCACAAAGGCAGTGAGCCTAGGGAGGGAAGAGGAAAGAATACAAATGAACAAAACAAAAACGTGATATCGGTTTGTGTAAGAATTTACATTGTGTCCTCAGTTTGTCCAATTGTCTGGGTTGCTCTGTGTTTCTGCGATCCACAGGTGTTATTGTTTGACTGAAAAAGCATGCTTTTGCACCTCAATCAACCAACGGGTAGTGGTTTAGTAGGTTTTAAATATGGTTTGAATATTTTTAGGTATTCAGGTTTATTTTCTTCCTTAATGTTTAAATTTCATTGTGATTGTTATTAAAACAGAAACAAAGCAGAACATTTTCAAGTGTCACGGAACCCCTCAAGACCCAGACCTCTTAAAAATGAGCAAAAGCCACAATGACGACAATTGTTACAGATACCATGTGCTTCCAGATGCGTCACTGTCTCCAAACGCACTGAATGAGCCATCGTCTCTCTGGTAGGAAAGCTCCCGCTCATAACCTGATGTAGAGGGATGCAAGTGAAATGACTGCCATTAAAGTATGTTTACAGATAGAAGAATATGAATGATTTTGGTCATCGTGCAGGTCGGTGACCTACCTTTCATCATGTAGGACTTTGCCTTGGTCACAGTGTCGGGGTCAAGCTGTCCGGAGGCTTCCAAGTACTCGAGGACGTAGATGTTTGGTGCAAAGTTGATCATGTTCTGCTCTCCACAACCATAAGGCATCTGGATCAGAGACTCCAGGCCCTTGATTGACGGGCCGAGAATGTCACCTACAGCAGCGGGAAAAGCAGCCATTACAAATAGGACAATAGAAGCTAGATATGCACTGATAATAAAGTCACTTATCAGCACGGATTTAGTGAGTTTAATACACTTTAAATGTTTTTTAAAATGGCAGATCTACTGTGTTTGTTCAATTGTGATTGTGAGAAGTTACCATCTAAAATGTTGTGTTCAATTTAGTTTAATTTCAGTTTCAGTTTAATCAAGTTCAGTTTAATTTCATATTGGGCATCCAGCTCAGACTCTTAAAGTTTATTACTGTATAATACATTTACATTTAAATGTATTATACATAATACAGTACATGTTTTTCTGTATCTTACTTAGAATTGATTGTGTAATTAACATTGTAATTGAATGGGCTGCCTAAAATTATTGTGTGTACAAAGAAACTCTGGGAATAACAGATTTGGGTTGTGATTCAGGTTTCCTCTGTAATATTTCACTAAAAGTCAATAAACACGGCAGGCGACAGACCAGAGCAACATGTTAGACGAATGAGCACAACAGATGAGGTCCACTTTAAAGACAGGGGGAGAAATGACACAGCTGTCGGTGGTAAAATCATTTTACAATCATATTATGGTTTTCCATCTTACACAGAATTACAGGATTCAATGTGATCAAAGGCTTGTTTATGTCGTCTCTGCTGTTGTTTCCAACAAAGGGGGCTTCCATCCAGCTGTTTGTGTGTCTTGCAAAACATGTGCAGGGGGCATCTCCACCACATCTCATTGCACTCTGTCACCTTGCACACATGTGTCCTTTGTTGAATGTCTGTATTCGCAGCATTTTTCACGACTGCAATGTGTCTCTTCACGAAATTACCAGCAGTATGCTGCCAGAAGTCCATCTTTTCTTCTGTATCATTCTGTATCATCTCATCTTGTTTAAATCTGGAAATTGCTTCCAGATTGAAAAGTCACACGGCTTTTCAATCTGGAAGCAATTTCCAATATCTTGCATGGTTTTAGATTCTATTCTTTTCTATCTGCGATATTTTATGGGCAAAAGCTACCCTACCCTGAAAGGCATAGATTATCCCAGGCCCTGGTCGCAACCCGAGTAGGAGGAGGACCAGTCCACTCTTGCTCAATTGGGACCCCTTTTTAAGACATAATCATTCACTCAACCTGAGCTCAAGGGACAAAGAAAATCAGGGACAGACTAAAGATGGCGTACATTCATCATAAGGGATGTGGTTAGTTTTAGTTTAGTTTTGTTGCATTTGTTGTTTTGACGTCCTCCCCAAACTTCCCCATCCCCTTCTAAAGCCAAAGAAAATCTCTCAATTGAAATGCATTGGTTTAAATGTCGTTCAGTCCAGCACGAAAAAAGTGAAAATTCTCCCATTAAAATGCATGGCTTTAAATTTCGTTCTGTGTAGCGTGAAAAAAGTCAGACAATTGTGCTCTGGGACATGATTCAATAGATTAATTTTCGTGACTATGAGCACAAAAAAGCGTGATACTCAACACAGTGTGTGCTAGACGACGATGGTACGCAGATCTATCTCCAGTTGGTGGTCCCGGTATTTTCGACATGTGTGCACATACCCACTGCCGTCACTTGCACTCTCTCACTGCCGTTCACAACATCGGCAGGGAAGGTGAACGCGATGTCCTCGGTGAGGCTTGTTTCAGTGGGATGTAGCTCCATGAGCAACGTGTTGGAATATGTCTTTTGGAGTCCTTCGGGCTACAGGATCAAGAACATTGTTGGAAAAAAATCAAAGAACACAAACAAACACTGTGATAATAATAATGAATAGGAGGGCAGTCTCGTAACTAAAGCAGGATTCCTTACTGCAGTTCAACTCTAAAACGCGTCCCTTGCAGTAGCATTGAGAAAGGCAATACACTCCTACCTGCTCTCAATAAGTCATCGTGAGCAAAGGCTTCCAATAGAATATTTCTACAGACGATGTAAATGTCAACAATATCATGGCATTTAATGGTCATTAAATTTTTCCCTATGGAGTTCAATTTGGGACAACTTTAACCTTACTGTGTGCCCATTATAGAATAGAATAGAATAGCTTTAATTTTCCCAAGGGAGTTTAAAACGCAGTTGCCAGATTGTGTCCAAATCAAATAAATCAAATTCTGATCAAAATCCAGAATCTGGTCTGTTAAAGAGTTCCTGTTGCTATTGCATCACTTAAAAATTTTGTTCAAATGTCTTTATAATCATGTTTTGTCCATTTTTTACTGAACCAAATCAATCGTTTTTGCCTTATGTAAATAACATTGTCCGTCACCTTCACGAGAACCACCCTGCGGATGGCGTCTGAGGCCACAAACGACATGGCCTTCACTGAGATGGACATCTCTCCCAGGGCCGTCGGCTTGATGGGAAACAGGACGGAGGCTCCGCTTTGGCCCCCCACAAACACCCTGCGCGAGCTGGCCATCTTTATTTCCTCATCGTCTGGGAAGATGAAGTCAAAGGACTCACTATCGGCAACAATCACCGTGACCTGACAACGGAGAGAAGGAAAGCAGATGTCAGAATCCGCCCAGATAAAATTCTCTGTGGTGTTAGAGGAAACAACAGTACAGCGCAGGGAAAGAAAATGAGGATTTCACCTTATATTCAGTATATCACAAGTAATCCCTGTTTTTTAAAATATTTTTTTATTTTTACAAAATTACAGGAAAACTAATGTATGAGATCGTTTAGGGCACTTGGTTCTATGAAGTAGCCGCCCCGAGAGATGCCTGTCAGATATATACATCCCAGGGCAGATTACTTGGAAGAAAAACTGCGGTAACCTCGTTGCCAAACTCGATTATTGCAGTACAGAGGGGCGTGGTGAGAGGGGGGCGGGCGGTTCGGCTCACCTCCAGGTCCTGTACGAGGTAGTTGAACAGGTTGACCTCTAAGAGCAGCTCCTCGCCTCGGATGATGTAGGCCGGCAGGTTCAAGGACACAAAGAAATCCTGAAAAACTGTGAGCTGAGAACACAGTACGAGTCAGAGAGCGGCCTCAAGGTGTCCAGTCAGGTGTAAATTATAGAATAGATTAAATTTAGTAGGATAAAGACGAAAATACAATCAGGGTTGGAGTAATGATTATCACTAGGGTTGTGGCTGTGATGTTGTGTACCTCCGCGGGTGCCGTTACGATCCCCAGGCCCAAGTCCTCAGACATAACGAAAGCAGTGGCCACCCAAGTTGTGATGCTGTCTGGCACAGTCAGAGTCATTTCTGCTGTGGTTGAAGACCTGTGAACGGTGCAAACAACATGTGACAAAAGGAGATGTCCTGGAGCGATTTCAAGCACACAGAGTAAACCCTCTGGCTGGAAAATCCTGTAAAATGTTTATGGATGCTTTACCCTGTGTTGGTGTCCAGCCACAGCCAAGTCTCTGGAAAGTTCCAACGCTCCCGTGGCTCCAGTCCATGCTGCATATTCGAAGGACCGTCATGGTCCAAAAAGGGAATTGCCTCCCCTGCTGTAGAGCGATGAGTGTTAGGCCCAGTTTTTACGTTCTATGAAAGCATTGCCTCTGACTTCCTACAAACTTGTGCTCAAATCGTGGCTCTGGCTCTACCGTGCCAGTCACATAATTTCATTGTTCAACCGGGGAATGACATTGGCAGGTCGTCGTCAGTGGCTTGATGCCAGCCGCAGCCAGGCAAAAGAGACAGACATACTAGGGTTTGGTTTGTGTTTTGTAAAACTTACGAAAGTCGGACCATATATGGTCACCCCACTTCTTCAAAGTGGCATCCGTCAACACCACCAGATCACACATCTAAGCAAAGACATAAATTACGCTAAACGTATGGACCTCAGTATTTGTAAATTGATAAATACTCACATCTACGGTTAAGGTATAAAAGCCATTAGGTATCAATACATTCATTCATGAAACTTTTAAACTTTTTTTTTTAACAAAGTAATTTTACGGATTACCACTTTAAAGTAAACTAAAACCAGGAAAGGAAAGGTACAAGTCATAGTATCTAATGGATACTACATGTTCCTATGAGCTAAGATTGGCCGGCATCCATAATGAAGACAATTAAATTAAATAACAAAAGAATACCCATGGGTCAGGGAGAGGGGGATGCAATTTGACAGCAAAACATTGTGGAAACAGAAACCGTGTATCTTTGGTAACATATGCAATATGCCTCGAGAGGACTGGTCTACCATGAAGATGGTGAAGGGATCTGCTGACATGATGCCATCATAATTGGTCCCTGCCCCCATACTGTACTTCTTCAACTCTCCCAGCACCTGTGAAAGGAAAGGTGAAGTCCTCAGAGCCCACTCATGACAAAACCAACAGAGACTAACAAAAAGGCCTGGAACAAAAAAGGGGGCCATGCATTGTTAAAACCTGTTGGCCAGACCGAGTTCATGGCGCCTTATAACTGACACCTAGGTGGGATCAACAGATTGGATTTCATAGGTTCACCTTCAGGAGTGACAATATCAGGGAAATAACTATGTGCCGGGTGGAAAACTAGATCCCGTCGAGAATAATGGCCTGGAGAACTCCCCTTGTGAGTCATGGAAGTCTGTCATTAACACATGACAGAAATACACAGGCCTAGGCATCATCAGTGGGTTTTTTCTGTTTTAAAGCAACAGTAGCTGTTCTATAATGGCCTACACAACAGGCAGCTTTACTAAATGGCTGGTATCCCTCTTCTGAATAGCACGTTTTTCAAATTATATCATGGAGATAAACCACATAAACCACTCTCCATGGGATGAGAAAGTGTTATTTCTATATTATTTGTATGGGAATCATAAGTAAACTACTGTGAAGTTCTGGAATTTCTCACCCTTTCCATGGTGATGTCGTTGTGTGATTCAGTCCAGCGGGTGGCCTGGTCGACCACGAGGATCCCCAGCAGGGAGCCAGGCTCCAACACAGAGAGGTTCAGAGAGACCTCGTCCGCTGGCCGAACCCTGTCCTTACTCCAGCTCACAGACACCTGTAAGACACACACACACACATAGAGTAAAGTACAGTCACTGGTATTCTGCAGATGTGGACAGAAGGCCGTGTGACTGAGGGCTCAGAGTAGTGTTACCTTGTTTTCTAGAGCTTGTGTGATTTTCAGTATCGTTACATCGTTGACGACCTCCCCGTCAGGAAGGACACAGTAGACGAGGACGCAGGCCATAGGGGCCCAAGAGGCCTCAGGGGTCAGAAGCAGAACCTTCAAGGTTTTACCAGTGGCCACAATCCGGCCCCTGGATATGACCTACAGATGTACACACAGGCGATAAGTCTTCAAACCATTGTTATCTTAAATAATAATACTAGTTTTGTCATATTATTATATACGTACCATGTAGTGAATCTCAGATATTTCAAAATTGCTCTGAATTGGCAGCAGGAGCGGAATGCCAACCTTAGGGAAAATAAATATATGTCAGTTTACAAAGATTTACAATAAATTCAAACATCACCTGTCTTCATCAGTATTCTAGGAATTCCTATTTGTTTTTTAGACTATTTAGATATGTGGGATGAATAAGATGCAGGTCTTCACTGAAACGGCCAATTCAGCCCGATGGGAGAAAAACTCTTGTAATTTAAAAAATTATTGTTACCGTCTTGTTTTCTTTTGTAAAAAACAACATCAACCCATGTAATTATTAACACGACGATTATGTGGAATGATATTGATATATTAAAATCCACCCTGGTTACCTGTGGTGTTGCATGGGGCTTCTCAATTTGCAGGTAGGATTGGCTGGGGGACAGGTAGCTATTGTAAAGATGCAGTGTCTCATAGCCATCTTCAAACAAAGCCTAACAGTTGAAATTTGCAGAAATAAATGACAAATTATACAATTATACTATCAAATATTAAAGTATTGTTTTCTCTTTTTTCTTTTTGTTCTGCTTACATCAAGAGTCAAGCCTTCAATGTCGTCAGAGATCGGAATGGAAAGGTGTACGACTCCATCTGCAGGAACGGGGTATATCATCTCTTGGGACGTCAGATCGTCTAAGGTGGTGGGGTTGTGGTAGTCTGATACGTTGGGCTTTTGAGAAAGCTTTTCCTCTGCTTCCTCCCTCATCCAATTCCACAGATCTCGCCTGTGCTGCATCACTGAAACCCTCAGCAGCTTTCCCTGGTCTTCCAGCGTCAGCGGTTCGCCATTGTACGTGGATATTTTCAACTGGAAAATCATCATAGTGTACTCACATTCTCTGCTATTAGTTTACCATTTAATAATACAATACCTTAGAACAATACTGACTTTCTTATTAAATTGGACGGTGTGGTTTGCTTTGTGGGTTTACCGTGGCAGTGACGTTTAAAGACGGCCGTGAGGTTATGGGATAGTCATGAAATCTCAATTTATATCTGTACTTTGCCAGATGAATCATGGCTGTGTTGTTGTACGTCAGTCCTGAAAAACAAGGAAGATGGTTTTCACACTTCTGGTTCTTCACACCTCTTCTGGACTGAGGTAAATGTTGCTGATGCTTTTAACGGCTGATTCTGTCGTGTTTGTAACATTTGTAAACAGGCGTGAAACAGTCGGCTATCCGGATTATCCGCAAAGAGTAGAAAGCGCATTACAAGCATTGAGTAAAATGAAATGACAAATAATTACCTGTTGTGGAATCAGTAACATGAACCACGACCTCCACACACTCATCGTCATCCGTGTATTCATCCCAATAAATCATGTCCTGATCTTTTGATCTTTTGTACATGTCATGGTAGTTGGGAGTGTCAAACTCAAAGTCTGCCGTACCGTCAATCTGTGGTAAATTAATAATTGTTACATTATCCACATAACATTTAAAAATCTATACTTTACTACTATATATACTATAGCCCTAAACATGCATCGATACCTCTTTTCCCTCACTAAATACCACTTTAAGTCCATGGAAATGATGGATAAATGTTACGTTCATATATCCCTGGACAGACTTTCCATACGTGTACCTAAGAAACAAGGCAGAAATCTTAAAACTACAATATTGAAAATACAATGCAAAGAACAAAATTAAAGGAACTATGTGATGGTAATTTACAAAATAGAGGTGGGACTTCCACTCTCAGAAAATAAGTAATTTAATTGAAATAAGTCATTTTATATTGTCTTAGAAAACTTCTAACTTCTATTCTATTAAAAAACCATGGCAGAGATGTTGAGACTTACTTGGAAGTCACCGTTCCAAACAGGGTGTCCTCATGATATAAGATACTTGGTGCCTCTATAATAACCCCAAACTTTGGAAGAACTGGAACCAAAGAAGACAGGAATATCTATTAGCCTTGAATACATACCCCGTACCTACAGTGAAGACAGCTCATATCAAGAAATAGAATTTGTGACCATTATACCTCAAGCCTTCCATGGATTTCCAATTACCTTTTGTACACCAGTGTTAGTAGTACGACTATTAGTACTAACTAGTATGTGTGTAAATTTATTGTCAATGTATCTCTGTACAATTACACATTTTACACATTCACGCTTAATTTCATAGTTTTACACAAATGACCGGGGAGACTGTACGTACCATAATGAGCCACTTGAAAATACTTCTCAGTGATGACCTCCTAAAAAAAGGAAAAGAGAATTGTTTTCAAACATGAAACATCCCCTTGTATAACACCCCTGATTCTCCTTAATTATGTTTATTATTTGACTCACGTTGACTGTGGTCACGATGGTCCACATGCCCAGTGGAGGGTTCTCTGAAAGCTGCAGCTCCTGGGACACGACCCCCAGGGTCCCGTTCAGAGCGGGCCACTGTCTGATGACGTTCCTTTTGGGATCCTGGCGAGGAGAGGACAAACACACAAACAAACCTGCCCTACTTGTTTCAGACAGCCAGTTTTCATAGATGGATGGACGGATAGTTGGATGGGTGGATCGGTTGGTTCGTTGGGTGATTGAATGGTGGATGGATAGATGGGTTGGTTGGTTGGTTGGTGGATGGATGGATGGATTGGTTGGATGATGGATGGATGGATGGATGGATTGGTTGGATGATGGATGGATGGATTGGTTGGTTGATGGATGGATGGATGATGGATGATGGATTGGTTGGATGGTGATGATTGAATGATGGATGGATAGATAGATGGGTTGGTTAGTTGGTGGATGGATGGATGGATGGATTGGTTGGATGGTGTTGATTGGATGATGGATGGGTGGATTGGTTGGATGATGGATAGATGGATTGGTTGGATGGTGTTGGTTGATTGAATGGTGGATGATAGATGGGTTGGTGGATGGATGGGTGAATTGGTTGGATGATGGATGGATGTGTTGGTTGGAAAATGGATGATGGATTGGTTGGATGGTGTTGATTGATTGAATGGTGGATGGATAGATGGGTTGGTTGGATGATGGGTGGATGGATAGATAGATGGGTTGATTGGTGGATGGATGGATAGATTGGTTGGATGGTGTTGGTTGGATGATGGATGGATTGGTTGGATGGTGTTGGTTGGACGATGGATGGACTGGTTGCCTGGTGTTGGTTGGATGATGGATGGATTGGTTGATTGATTGATTTGATTAATCAATCGATTGAAATGAAGGTATTTTTTGCAGCATAATTATACAAGCAATGCATGTCCCACTGACCTTGATGACCATCGCTACCGGCATGGTGTAGGGCTTCCCATCGGGGTGAATGGACACGGCCCTGATCTTCACCATCTGTGCCGGCCGGTAGTTCGGCTTGTCCGTCTGGATGAAGGTGGACAGGCCCGCGGTGTTGTATCGCAGGTAGGAGGAGTTGCTGAACAGCACGTCGTGGTCACCGACGTAGCCTGTAACCCGCAGCTGGTAGCGCACCGCGTTCCAGCCCACGTCACCGGGAGAAACCTGCCGTGGTGAGTGACACAACCGGTCGTTGAGAGTCGTGAGGCTCGCGAGAGGACTGTTCCTTTGCGAGGGTCTAAGGAAAAGTCCTTTTGATTTTGTGAGACAACACTGAGTCACACACTTCACTCGTTACTTGAAGCCAAATCTGTTTCTAATATCTGATCTATATTTGTCACAATAGCTTTGATATTGTGACATCACTGGAACACCAAAGTTGGTAAATGTCGTAAGTTGATGGAGAATTTAATTAAGGATTAATCTAAAAACATAAATTGTTTCATGTCACGAGAGACTCTATACAATACAAGTACAATACTTAAATACATATAACTAGTTACTACACACCTCTCATTGTCTTTGTTCAACATTAATTGTGCAAAATTGAATCTATCACCTTCATATTCTCGAAGAAGGTTTCATACAATCTTGCAGAGAATTAAAATCAATTTCAAATCAGCTGAAATGATCCGATCCCTTCGCATGTTTTACAAACTAACCCTTTTGGTCTAAATACCAGATAAACCCTGTGTGTATATTGACACAGATTTATTTTGCACAATGCAGGAAGCCTTGGGAGACCAAATGCTCGTAGACCCAATACTATCATGGGATACTCTCAGATACAATGGCTGACTGCACTGGGTAAAACCTGGCTGATATTTCTGGGAAGGTCATTGTTCTTTGTTGTGTATTGTTCTCTGCTCTAACAGTGAGTAACGCAATCTGAAGGAAGTTCTCTCGGGTGTCCAGGAACAAAACAAAATGGGGCGTAGGAGCCTCGGGCCTGAGGACTATAGGGTTGCAAATAGAGGCTTTCACTGTGCTTCTCTTGACCATGTGTTTCCTGCAGTCCCCTTGTTCTTAATGACATTAACTGAATTCATCTCTATTTCTCGGTTCACAAACAACAAAAGAAAGTCTGTTCTCTCTTGTCAACAACAATCAAATCACATATCATAGAATCCCCCTGGCTGTTTCACCAACCGTGAAACAAAATGTACTTACAGGTGGAAGAGTCAGCAGCTGAGTTGAGCCTTTGAAAAGATGAGTTGATAAGTTACATAAAACAACAACATAATAAATTAATTTGTGGTCCATTTCCCACTGAAATGGGCGAAATCTTCGAAATCACTAGATTTAAGAAAATAATGTTCACTTTACCTCCTTTAATGGAAATTTCATTTGAGGCGACGCTGCTGTTGTCATGTGTGATCTCAGCGCGCACGGTGACTGTTGCGGTGATGAGGATGGTGACGGAGAGGGAGAGAGGAATCCCAGGACGAAGGGAGCTCGGAGCCAGGAGCAAGTAAGAGGGCTGCCTAGGAGGAGGACTGATGGATAGACAGATAGATAGATAGATAGATAGATAGATAGATAGATAGATAGATAGATAGATAGATAGATAGATAGATAGATAGATAGAGATTAGCATCTTAACCTTGGAATTGTTTGGCACAGTGCTTGCACTGCTGCCTCAGGTCCTGGGTTTGATTCCCGCCTGGGGTGCTGTTGGCCCCGTGCTGAAGTGGTTATTTCCTGATTATTTCCTGCCTTTCTGTGTGGAGTTTGGGGAGAACATGCAAACTCCAAGGCCGTGCTCACATGGGGTTTCCTCCATATAACGGTAAGGAATCCCACCCAAAAACAGATGGACAGATATATACATACATACATACATACATACATACATACATACATACATACATACATACATATACATCTACATATATATACATACATATACATACATATACATACACATATACTACTATTTTTACTTTTTTTTTATTTTTTATCATGAAAGTATTAGTTCAAATCGAATCCTGGTTTTGCTCTGACCTGTTTGTGGTGTGTTTGGCTGTGGCTAAAATAAACAGTCCCAGGAACCTCCACACCTGAAGCCACTCCATCTGCAGAACCACCTTCCAGGTGCTTCACCTGCTGTTTGCATCCACAGGTTCCAGTCCGCAGCCTCATGAGCGAACAGAAACCCCTCCTCCATGCATCCTGCCCCTTCCAATAGGTTCTTTCATGATCAAGAGTCACCGCTGTTTCAAAAGATTCTCATAGAAGTCAAGTCAATAATGTTTTTGTATTTTCCATTATAGTTGTTAGTTGGCCAGTTACACCTCAATCGACATTAATATTAATGCATGTGAGTCAGCCATAAGGATAATTGTCATCTGCACTTCATTGAAGCATAAGAAGAATAAAATCATAGCAAAAAAAAGCTACAGATACAACAGATAAAAAGACATAATAAAGAGATAGAGATAACAGGTTAAAGTGCAATTTAAAACAGGCCTATTTACAAATGTCACGTCACATGGCTGTATACAGCCTTGTTGGTCCTGGCCCTTTGGCTAAATCTAAAATATGAAAGCATGAATACTATTAGATACATCTAGATGCTAAACCACTTCTGACTGTAGCGTTCAGCCAGGAGAAGATGTCGTCAGGTGGCATCCGACTTTCCTTGGACGTTTCGACCCTGAACCACAACATCCTCCAGTTGGTGGGTCGACGGTGATGGCCAGGCACTGCCCATCTTCTCCTGGCTTCCAGCTCAACTCCTCCCGCCTTTACCAGAGCCAACAAGAGGCTCTTTCTGCTGCCCCCCCCAACCTGCCAGCAAATAAACAAAATACTTGGCTGGTCTCACTGTGACAGGTCTACAGTCCAAGAACCGGACTGACATTTGACCGGTCGGATGTGATGGTAACCGTAGTAACGACGGTAGTTACTAAACTATGTGGACCTCAGGGAGAACAGTGGTTACCTTGGTAGCAACTGATTGGGATCCAAATAAACAACAAACTACACTATAATTTAAGAGATTTTGTTGACTACAACTTGCAGCAAGGGTTGCTTGAATATTCCAGTTGGCGACAGAAAACATCATATAGCTAAGTAGAATGATTCTAACTCACTGTGCACGTTATTAGATTCACCTGTACAACCCAATGTAATCCAAGACACCAGCTCTGCCACGAATTCTACTTTTATGAAGCTTATAATGTTCAGTTTATGTTGACGGAGTCGGAAATGTGTAAATTAAATTCTATGTTTATGACTGAGGTCGTAGTTAAATGTGGTGTATCGTCCCTATTTACATACATGACGGGGCAGAATATTACAAACACCTCTGAATATAATGCCGCTCAGTGCAACACCTCCACCAACTATGACCTCGATGCAAAAATATAGAATTGAATTATCACCTCTTCTATAACAGTGTAAAAAAAAACAGAACATTATAGGCGACATAAAGCGACATTTATGGCAGAGCCGGTGTATTGGATCACATTGGATTGTACAGGTGCACCTAATAAAGTGCACACTGTACTGCAAAACTAGGGTCCAAAGCCAGTACTTGAGTGCTACTCCCCATTTGACCAGCAGGTGGCGGTCTCTAGCAGCTCATATGAACACGGTGTCCCACCCGCACCGCGTGGGGGCGCTGTTCAAAATACGGTGCCTTACTTTTTAATGTCTCGTCGTTGTTGGGGTTTTTTTTTTCCCTCCACCTCCGGCGGGTCAAAGGTCAAAGGTCAAACCGAGCCAAGATGACAACGCTACGAGCGTTTACATGCGACGACCTGTTTAAATTCAACAACATGTGAGTGGATCCGCGGCGCGTGGAACATGTAATGTTTAGCTGCTGCTGCTGCTGCTGTTGTTGTTGTTTACATCCGGGTTCCTCGTCACTGATGATTAAAGCGCGAATCCCTCATTTAATGCAGCTTTGTTTTGTTTTGTTGTTGTTGTTTTTTTTAACTATTTGATTTGCGTTTTGATCTTCGCGTCTGAGAAACCGGGGAGCCGTTCGGTGTGCGCGCGTTGTGCATGTGCTGCTCCTATGCTGCCCCCCCCCCCATTGCTCTGTGGCGTGGTCCGCCTTCCCTGCCGCCGCTGGGGTCAGGTGTGTCGGACTAACGTCTCCTTTTCGTCCAACAGAAACCTGGACCCGCTGACGGAGACTGTATCCTTCCCCCTCAGTGTTCGTGTTGTTATCCATCACTGTCAATAAAGTTGATCTGATTGGCCTTAGTAATCTATCAGACTACCCACAATGCATCGGGTGTATGTCACCGGGGCTGCAGTGTTGTGGTATCAGACTGGGTGTTGTTGGCTGCGTTAGGGTCAAATAAGTTGATATAACTTAATATATTAATATTCATAATATCCACCTTTACTAATAATTGTTTATCAGATATTTCTTGTGTGTAAATATCTTATGAAAGCGCCGATAGTCGTTCCCAAAATTGTTGAATTATCAATGTCAAGGTATTGGTAAAAAAAAAACCTCTTGCGATATGTAATTCTGACAATCTGGCCCAGGAGTCTTATCAGTAACACAGCTGTGTGCTGCCGGGGGTGCAGCCGCCTCAGTAACACAGCTGTGTGCTGCCGGGGGTGCAGCCGCCTCAGTAACACAGCTGTGTGCTGCCGGGGGTGCAGCCGCCTCAGTAACACAGCTGTGTGCTGCCGGGGGTGCAGCCGCCTCAGTAACACAGCTGTGTGCTGCCGGGGGTGCAGCCGCCTCAGTAACACAGCTGTGTGCTGCCGGGGGTGCAGCCGGAAAGGCGGCAGCCCTATTGTTCTTTAGGGGTCCAGCCCGAAGGGTGGGAACCCTATTGTTTTTGTTGGGATGATTGTTCTTCTACCCATTCTCCCGCTGAAAGTGCCTGGCGCTCAGAAACCGTGGAACCCACGGACACGAATGAATAAGATTTGTATTCGGGGCGGTGCACACATGCTGCGCTCCAAGTATTGGGTCAGTGAGTTGCTCAGGTACCAGCTGCTTTGAATTGTGTTTTCATTTCATAATCGATATAATAACATCACATGGCTTATTTTAAGTTCAGAGCTTGTGAAAGTGGTTTCAAATGGTTTGGGGCATTTTTAAAGATGGAGGCTAACCCCTCAACATGTAAGTAGACGTGGTGATCTGGTCACACTAGACACATAATATAGTAACAGAGTCATATGAACTATTTTTTCTTTAACCTCATCCTCCAAGTATGGAATCCCATTTTACCTCCAGTACCTCGCCCACTGGCCCGAGTACTTCATCGTAGCAGAGGCTCCCGGTGGTGAACTGATGGGTTACAGTAAGTACACCTGTTTGAGAAATAATGCTTATTATTATTATGCATTTAGAATAATAATAGGGAAGATTTAAGTTTCAATAATGTTATTAGATTACATTGTACTTTTTTCCTCAATTGTTTTAGTAGTTTTCCTCAAATGGGGGTACTTTGGAGTTCTGCAAGGGTTACTCAAAATGTGTTACTTAAAAAGATATTGGTTATATATGTTTAAAAATTCCCAGGTTAATGAACTATACGAACACAAGTTTACATTTTTGCTGTACCACATATTTTCAATGCAACCTTTTTTTAATGAGCATATCATCAATTGTAAGTATCTGCAGCATCCTTTTATTAACACTGCCACATACCACACACAATTTATGTTCATTTTCTTGTGCCAGTGAAGGTACTCAGCTGAAAAAATATTTTTGAGTGGTACTACTAAAATTATAATAATAAAATCTATCTTTGTCTGTGTGTCGCTAAAACATACTGCTGTTAAAATGTGTGTTTCTGCTGCTTGGCGCTCTAGTCATGGGGAAGGCAGAGGGGTCCGTGGCGCGTGAGGACTGGCACGGTCATGTGACCGCTCTCTCCGTGGCCCCGGAGTTCAGGAGGCTGGGCCTTGCTGCCAAGCTCATGGAGATGCTGGAAGAAATCTCAGAAAGGTGGGTTCCTGCTTGTATAGTCACTATGTGATGGCTCTGGATGCACAGACAGTACACTTACTGGCTTAAGAGAGAATTTTTTAAACTTCCTATGTTCACTGACCAGAAAATATAGGAAATAGATGTGCTCTATTAATGTATGTACTGTTAAAACAATTTTGGCTATCACAACCATGAAATTGTAGTTGCGATTGTCTTACAAATAATTGCTATTAACAATTACATTTTCACTATCGTAATATAAGCTTATAATAGTGTATGTACCATGTTACCTATTGTAGAAATAATTAAGGTAGACTTCTTAATTTGCAAAAGAACCACACTGATGGAGACACACCTAATTCACGGATGGAAATGTAAGACTGTAGAATGTTTTTTACGAAATGATCACGATCTTTTCGTCACGAATTGTGACAGCTCTAATAACAATATTTGGCATCTCAAAAGATTTCCTTTTGGAGTGGAGCAAAGTGCTAAAATGGAACAGAATGCCCTTTGGGTCTCACTGCAGTATGTATCAGACTGAGTGACACATCACTGGTCATCCTCATGATTTCTTCCCGTTATTTAGGAAGGGTGGTTTTTTTGTGGACCTCTTCGTGCGAGTCTCCAACCAAGTGGCGGTGAACATGTACAAACAGCTCGGCTACAGCGTCTACAGAACCGTCATAGAGTACTACTCCGCCAGCAACGGAGAGCCGGATGAAGATGCTTACGGTGAGAAAACCCTCCTTAGGGCAGGGATGCTCAGAATGGAAAACTATACGAACTATGGGAGATTTGCTTGAAGCATTTTTTTAAATTTGTTTTTCCATGAAAAACTATCTTCGGACCTACCACTAATTAATTTTGTATTTTAATAGCAGGGAAGAGTTGGGTTTAGGGCTTTAACGTAGTCAGGGACATCAAAAGCACCAGGTTTAATTTGCTTCAATGATGAAGACACTAATTCTATCGAACTCCAGGGGGTGCTGTTCTTTAGCAAACATGGCTTAAATAAAGGAAAGGGTCAGTGGGAGTAAGGGGAAAAACAACAGAATGGAATTTGATGTAGATCAGTCCTAAATGAGCACTGTGTAAGCTTCTCTACAGGGTGAGTTAACAACCTAAAATTGCAATAGAATGTACCAATGGGTCCCAAATTTAATCCCATGGGTAGAATTTGCTGGAATCCGATTTTCTTTCAAGTTATGGACGATCATGGAAGAAAAGACCAAACCAAAAAAAAGTCCTTGTCGAAAGCCTGATCTGCAAGCTCATGTTTCATTTGCTCTGGCAGATACGTCTGGCCAGATTTCCACCTGACCATCCCATGGTCGGGCCAATCACAACCATTTATCGACGTGGAACGGTCTGTTGTATGCGCTATGCGACAATATTAAAAGAACTGGACGGTATATTTTTTTCTAAAAGAACAAACGACTCCACTTAAAGCTTTTGTTGATAAGAAAGTTGTTTGCCAATAATTTAACAACTGGCCCGCTGGTCACCATTTTTCCGTCGCTCAGCGCCATGTCACACGTGCTGTTGCTCTGATTCAAGGCTACCTGATCACACCAATAAAGCGAAAACATTTAACAACAGTTTAAAACAATCTCTGTTTCCCCTGCAGATATGAGAAAGGCTCTTTCCAGAGATGCAGAGAAGAAGTCCATCATCCCGCTACCGCATCCCGTCAGACCAGAAGATATAGAATAACACTAGACCGTGGCTCTCTGGCGCTGAACACCTGAGTGACTGAGGTGACGTTTTATTGTACATAGTTAAATGATAGGGCAGGGTTTCGTAAACGACAAAGATCTACATTCGCTTTCAATGCTAAATTAGTCAGAGAGCCACTGGTTCAAATGTGAAAATTTATACCAAGTCAGTTTTATCTCATCTATTGTAAATTCTGATTCAACATTTGCTTAAGGAAATAATTGAAACGCAAATGTGGTTCTGTTGAGTTGTATTTACAATGGCACAGTTGGAAAACAAGGGTATACAATAAAGCTCTTGAGCTAATTGTTTTTCTTTAATTTCTGCTTGTATAAAAAAATAATTCAAGGCTCTGACTCCGCTGGCCTCTCCGGGTCCTGTGGGCTGGACCGACCCGGCTCTGAGGAGGTGGAGGAGGAGGCGGGCGGGTC
>OMKR01104593.1:0-14405 GCA_900302355.1 Cyttopsis rosea | reverse complement strand
ACAGGGGGTCATCTTTCAGCCAATCTGTCATACGCGGACAGGTCCCAGATAAAGCTGACAAGCAAAACCCCTTCGCTGGCATTCGAGTCCAGACATTTCTCTGGTCTAATGCTGCCGCTGCCGGCGTGGGTGCAGTGTGATTTGAATGGCGATTTATGAGGAACATTTTTCCCGGTTGCGTACCGGTGATGAGACGGTGAAGCAAATCGACATCAAATTGAATTCTTCATGAATTTAATGGAACACAAACATGAGTTTAACTAGGCTTAATGATCTTAAAATTCAAATGAGACAAACCAGACATTGCATCAGATGCTCGTGAGGTGTCACTGTGTTGAAAATCTCTGGGGTGTGAAAACATATCGAAAATAATTGTCCAGTCCAGATTTTACCAGCAAATTACATCCAAATGTGAATTAATGCGGCTAAACGCAAAGGCAAAGGCAAATTTATTTCTATAGCACATATTCATACAACTGAATTCAATTCAAAGTGCTTTACAGAGAAGATATATGCGTTAAAGAGAACAAAGTCCAATTTAAAACAATTTTAAAGTACAAATTTTAAATGAATTAAAAAAGAATAGATAAAAATGGAGTGTGCAAAACAAATGCAAAACAATCACTTAAAAGCCAAGCTTATACTATCAGCGTGTAAAATACATGTAAAACAGTCAATTCAAAGCAGAACATAACAGTCTTTTGCTAAAGACGGAGCCAACCTAGTGTCATGTGGTAGTTTGTTCCAATAAAGTGTTGCATAGCGGGCAAATGCTGATTCTCCTCTTTTGGTCCTGACTCTTGGAACAATTAAAAAGGCAGCTTCACCTTAAGGATCTAGCAGGAGCTTTAAAATCGAAATGAAAGAAAAGTCTCAATTGAATAATGCAATGCAAAATTTTAAGAGGATCAAAAAGCGTAAAAATGGTTCATTGTGAATGTCTCCAGTCGTTGCATGAAAAATTTACATAATTAACAATTGACATATACACTCTTTGTACAGAACCCCAGGATTTAAAGGACCAAACCGGTGTCAAATTGAGTTTTTGGGAGGTAAAGTAAAACGTGTGCGCTATCTAACAAACGGCGAAAGCTCAGTTTGACAGCGGTATGTTCCTGCAAGGAGCCTGTTTCAGAATGTTCATCGGCCGATTTCTTATCTTCAACCAGACGCTTCTCTCCAGGAAACTGCAGCTGCGAAATGTGAATGAATGATGAGTCCATCGCCGCGGTGACACCGATCATCTGAGCGCCTGCACAGATCGGTTGACCGCTGCAGAAGGTAACGCATCCGCGCACTTTCTCCTCGCGTTGCACGGTAACACACACTTCACACATCTTCACACTCGTTTTTCTTTTATTCTCCGTGTCTCGGCGAGATTTCCTCTCCGCCCCATGTGATCAAATGGGTCAGCCGATGAATGGATCCCCCAAATGAGTCCGTTTTGGTCTTTGACACTTTATTGTGGCACTCTAATGTGTCTTCTGGTCCGGTTTATGGAGCGGTCATTTGCATTGGGTGCATTTAAAATAAAGAAAATTGCATCATTTTTTAAAAAGTTTGTAAGTTTGCTGCACTTGTTTTAAAAATGATGCGTGGCTTGCGGAGCCAGGTCTGTCAGACAACTTGACGGCGCCACGTGCCGCCACGCCCTTTAGGGGCCGGCCTCTTTAATCAGCCAGTTCCTCCTGCACTACCTGCGTCGCTGCGCTCCCTGCATCTCAGTCAAATCAATCGATCCGACGGCGATGTCTGCAGTTCTTTTCTGTTATTTTTAGGGGGATAAACTTTTACCGTCCGAAATAATTGAAGGTTAGTCGGTCGGCTTTTGCCGTCGCTAGAACGGCCAGAAAAGAAAATGTCGCTCCCTTTCACCTTTGGTCGCGTATTAGTATTCTGTGTCTATTTTGGATTTGACCTTCCAGTGGATTTTAATCCCACATTGTTTTGACTCACTCAGGGCCCCGACGTTGAGTTTCGGGTGTGATGTTTACATACGATACGAGGGGCCGCCGCTTACAAATTAGTCCCATTGGGTATATCGGTGTTTCCGCACTCTCCGAGGCCCCCTGGATAACTCATGTGAGGCCAAACATGAGGCTTGAGCGCGTCTGTCAGCCCCTTAAAAAGTAGTACCAGCGCGTCTGCCGGTCCCCGGTGGACGGAGCCGAGCGGAACAGCTGCTCTCGTACGTCTCGGCCGTAAGGAGGGGAAATGTTGTAATGTAAGTGATTATAAAGACTAGCAAGGTGTGCGGATGTGCAATTGTATGGAAAAATGTTTTACAGTGAATTTGTAGCATCACTTTTTTATTATTATTATTATTTTTTAACCCAGTTGCTTACTTCTTGGTTGGACATTTTCCTGAATCCTGTCCGGTGGAAATTGCCCCCTCAACCCCACCCCATTACGCACGGGGATACGCAGGAGGAGACCCCCCCCTCCGGGGAGCCGGACAATTTCCCTTATTTTCAAATCCCAATCGGCTCTAAAGGGGGGCTTGCCGGTGCTATAGCCACGTCAGGATTTTGCATAGCATCGGCACAGCACCATAGGATTTCCTTGCAATTTTACATTTTAACACTTTACACATCAAAATAACGACTGTCAGACAATTATTTTTAGTTTTATATTTATTTACTGATAATTCGTAAAACAGGCAAGTGTAGAGCAGTGGCCTAAATGCGTATTGGAGACTGCATTACGCATTTAGGCGTGGTCGGAGCAATGGGCGTTCGGGATAACGGGCTGTCGGACAAATGGGCTTTTGGTCCAATGGGACATTTTTCGGACTATTGGGGTTTTGGAATAATGGGCCGTCGGAACAATGGCATGGCACCAGGCATAATACACGGCAAGCATTGATCCAACCTTGCAAACTGAAGCTATGTGGTTCCTTGACAAATTTTTTTTTACGACTTTAATCTTAAAAAAATTTCTATGAATATTACCCCGCTCACTCGGCTGTTGTAAAAATGTGAGGGGTATGAAAAATCTGGAAATTTTTTAAATAATTCAACAAAGAGATCCAGATTTTGGCGGCACATTAAAGGTGCAGTGTGTAGAATTTAGTGGCATCTAGCGGAATGGACTTGGCAGAAATGGAATATAATATTCAAATCATGTTTTAACTAGTGTATAATCCCATGGAAATAAGACTGTTTTCGTTACCCCAGAATGAGCCGTTTATATGTACAGTACATGGGGCGCAGGTCGCCTCCATGGAGCGCGCCATGTTGTTTCTACAGTAGCCCAGAACGAACAAACCAAACACTGGCTCTAGAGAGGGACTTTGGCGTTTTCGTGAGTTTCGCGGCCACCGTAGCTTCTCCTACACGGCCGGGAATTCAGTTGGTTGAAATCTGCAACCTCACCAAAAATATACAGTATCTGCAACCTTGTCCAAAAATATGGCCAACTGGCTTACTTTCTGCTTGTGTTTGACAGCTGCAGATCAGAAGATACAGTAACATCAAGACATGAATCCTGAAGGAAAAAAACATCAATAAAAACACAATTCACACATAAGAATTCCCGGCGTATAACAGCCTTATGATGGAAATGGCTCGCTGTGCTGTGTATCAAACTATAAATGATGAATTTAAACATACAGTTTGATACTCAACATCGGAGCAATTTCCAGAGTCACTGAATCCCATTGCCATCGTTGTCATCGTTGCCATCCAGCTGGTGTAGAAAAAAAGCAACAACAATAACACAATATATGCAAAGATCTTTTACACGACGGATGTTTTCCGAAAAATGTTTTATTACACACATTACATTTTGCATGTGTTGTATGTATTTGTTTTCGCTGTGCTATGTCATGATGAATTAAGAACTAACAGAAAATGTTTGAATGTGACACTGTAATAACTTTGTCATTCAATTGGCATTTAAAATCACAAATAGCAATGTCATTATCACAGCGAATGCAGAAAATAAACATACTATTAATCCCTAAAATTATATATAAAAGCAGGACACAAAAAAGTGTGGTAATCTGAATTGACATAAATGAGCACTTACTCACACATTAAAGTTGAATATATAATTAGGTTAGTTTTTAATAAGTGGCATTTTTGAATTGCATACAGATTGAGATTGATCACATGTTAGTAGTTATATACAGTATAATGATCAAGAATAATGCTGACAATTCCTCATATTGCCTTTAAAAAAGCCAAAGCGTGTTGATGTGCATTATGACATCATACATTAAGATTACCAGAGCGTTTGCAAATAATAACAAAACGAGATTGAAAATAAATGCAGATAAAACAATTAACATCAGATGTTGCTTAACATAGAAAACATTTGAACAGATACGGTAAAAACAGAAGGTAGCATAAGTCTACTGCATGCAGTTGGATATCCAAGGCAAACTTTCAGACCAAATCTTGAAATATTTTGACTGGAAGTTTGACTCTTAAATCGGTTCCGTGATGCCAGATCCATCCTTCCAAGTAAGACTGGTTAAGGGATTTAATCCACGTGGCGCTCACCCCCCTGGTCAGGCTGCAGGTAGTTTTCCTCCTCGTCCGCCTCCACGTCGTGGTGGACCTCGGCCGCCATCCTGAAGAGCCTGGGGTCGGTGTCCACGTCGTCGTACAGCAGAGGGCTCTCCACCTCGGGGATCACGCTGCCTCTCAAACCATCACAATCGGCTGCTACATAGATAGATATAGATATATAGATATACAGTATGTTTGTAGGATTTGTATGAGTTGTAGGTATATAACTATATATACTGTACATATATGTCATTTTATATGTGTAGAAAGGGATAGTTGTATAATGAAAGTAAAGCAAAGTTTTCTAATGTTTTATCTTTTATCAGAATTTTGATTTAGTCTGAAAGTTTGTTGTATAGGTTTGATTCTTAGTATTCTGTATTTTATTTCATTTTTTCACCAACCTGCACTCTGGGCGAAGGCATTGCTGTCGCTGTCATCGGTGTTGGACTCACTTTTGGTGGCGACGTGGTTTCCGCTGGCCAGCGGCCATCTCCGGGCCTCCTCCTCCTCTTCAAGGTCATCGTAAGACAGGGAGGAGGCGCAGGCGTCCTCGCTCTCCATGACAACCACACCCCCTTGCGAACTGGACCCTGCGCGGCATTCACGTCGACACGGCTCGTATCAACACGGGTCACCGCTTCCGCGCTACACGCCTATGTGTGTTATACCCGAAGAGCCAAACTAAATGTCTATATGGGTGAGCCCAATTCACACCACCCGACGGAACAGCACAACAGTGCAGCATACAGCATTAAAGGATAGGGTTAGGCTTAAAATGTTAGTTCCATCACCTCGCTCAACGCTTTACTCTTGAGAAACTTACCACTCGGCTGCAGCTTCTCGCTGTGCTTCAGCGCCGTCTGATGGGGCAAACGTTTTAGCCTTAAATAAAAAATCTCACTCTCAAAATCTAAACATGTTTTAAGTAACAGTAATATCACAGTTTATTTCAAAATAAAGTTTGGCAGTAAGTACATCCAAAGCGTAACGTTGACTACAGCAGGTTGTCAGTAGGAAGCGATGCGACTACCTGTTTCTAGTCTCTCGCTAGCACGGATGTAGCTAAAGAAATGCATGGTTTGCGGCCATTTTTCTCAGTATTAAAATAGAGAGAATGTCTGAATATATTTCCTGAGCATTTCGAAAACGAGATTCAACACTTTTAAAGCATTAACTGTTTATAAGCACAGCGAGTGGTAAGTTTCTCCATAGTAAAGTGAGGTTGTGCTATGAACAGAATTCATGGTGGGAACCAACATTTAAGGCCTGGGTGGAAAAAACGGCGAATCTATCCCTTTAAGTTTCAACTCCTCAAGTTACCGAAATGAGCCAACTCCTCGATTGCAAAGTATTGTTCTAAGTCAAAAAGAAGAAAAGACAGGTCGCTCACCAAGACCATCCCAGCTCTTCAATTCAATTGCATTGTTCCCAACATCTTCATAGTCACCGCTGTCAAACTCTTCCTCTTTCCTCAGCGATAACCTTGCTGTTTAAAAGAAGACATTCACTCTCACATCAATCAATGTCGTGTTCTATCCTACACAAACAGGAGAATCTTCATCATAGACACACCCAAACACACACACACAATCGAACATATCATGTGCATATTTAAACATCCAGTATTTACAGTACGCTCATGCTTAAAATAAAGGTTTAGCTGTAAAATTAGGTTGTACAATTACTGTACTACATCATTAAATAATAAAGAACTCATCATGTTCGGCATTATGCAAGAAAATGTTGGAAAGGTGAACAGTGATGATTTCCTTAAGTGCACAAAGACTGGCCTCTGTTGGATGAAAGGCAGCATTGCGACTAAAAACGATATTAGCCGGTGGCGTATGTCAAAACATTTTCACAAATGTGATTCTTCATTCAGAATGACTTAGAATTCAATAATAATTAACATTATTAAGATAGCACGACAAGCCGTTATACTGTATAAAAGGGTGAAAGTGAAGTCAGGGCACAATTGAATCACATGTTGCAGCTGCTGCAGCTTGAAGCACAGGCCAAGACATTTTGGATGGAGACTAATGTGTACACTCACATTTGATAGTCTTGCAGATGCGGCCCCGCAGTAAAAAGAGCACGATCAGCACGATCAGAAACAAGGCACTCAAGGAGATCGCCAGATTCTGGTGAGCAAAGCCGGAATCTGGGGTCTGGGTGGCCACATAACCTGAAAGAGCCAAGCATCCTCATTGTTATAGAGAGCATTAGTAAGGGATAATACATCGTGTATCGCTCCGAAGCGGGTTCCTTTCCGAAAATGACTGGCACATTAACCCCCCTTTTGACACAGCTGCTCACTAAATGAAAGAATACGTTGACACAGAATATTGATTTGTGATGATTTCATAACCAGTATGCCAAGTTCAAGAGTTTCCTCTGTAAATAGCTGTGTATGTCTTGTACTGTAGTTTCCATTGTCGTCGTTATTCAGAAATAACTGACCGCCGATTGCCGTCATTGACAAATCAGAATCGAGTGCTCCGCAGAGCTGTGTAACAGTATAACAATGGCTATCCTTTATATAGTCACTTCAACATAAGTTTCGGGCAGATTCACCACTTCCATTCACCTTTACAGTAGATTTGCGCTGGTTTGGTCTTCACACATGGCTCCTGGCTGATGCAGGAAATGATGTCCAAGTGATCGTTGCTGCAAGCCAGGGTGGTTTCCAGCTTGTGTTCCAAATCAAAAGTAAGCACTTCAACATTCCACAACCACGTTTTAAAATGAACTGTTGTTTGAAGTTCACATGTAGTCCACCTGACTCAATTCAATTTCGATTCAATGTCATGTGCAAAGAAAATGGTCCTTACCTCACTGTGCAGAATCTTTGGCTTGTCTATCAGGTTGTAATTCGTCTCCCTTGTACAGTTCATCCGGTCGCACAGTTTTTCCGTGAAGGTTTTGTTTAATGACTTCAGGGGACACATCATTTCCCAGTGATTTCGATAATTGACCAGAATTTGTCCTCCGCATTTCTCTGTGGTTTCAAATCGAACAGCATCTATAAGGAACAAAAGATAATTGTTTATTTTACTTTGGTCTATAAAACAAGTCCTATGTACTACTTCAGTTTGTCCGTTATCCAAAGTTGATGTAATAAATCGAATCCATAATCCAATTTGGCATGTTCTTTGGAAAGAATTTGACTGGTCAGTTTGGACTCCAAGGCCTTATAGCACATTTTTTGACAAATTCTTGTTTTTATGTAAATTATGTGTTGTATGAAGTGCTTACAACTCACCTGCACAGACAACTGACACTAATGTTCCTTTGCACATCCCCATGTCTCTCTTACACTGCCAGAGTTTGGACTCAGAGTCAGTGCAGTGTACATGGTTGACGTTTGACGTATCGGCCCTTATAACCTCCGGGGTGTAGGCAGCGGTAGGGTGTAGAAATTGGAGCGGCATGGCGTGGCCGCAGTCCATCTCTTGACAAACCTTGTCTGAATGCTTGAGGTCCCAGTGACTGCTGTTGCACACGCCCACATCGTCTATCCTCACCTGCCCAGAGCAGCTCTTTGATAGGCTGACTATGGGTTTGGCTGGGAAAGCCAATAAACAGAGAACAAAGTAATACAAGGGAAAGCCAACAGCATTCAATCTTGTGTGACCCAACCCAAATCAATCAGTAACATTTAACTTGCTGGTCACCACCATCGGTAGTGGACAATCCGTCTCACCTTGACAGACGATATAGAGCTGCTTCTCATGCGATGAACTATTTTCCCTTTGACAGTCCCAGATGTTTCTTGGATCCACTACATCTTGGCAACTGAAGGTTTTCTCCCACAAATCGCCAGTTAAGTTTTCCTCTGTGTGATTTCTGTAGTCGCCGCAGTTAAGATTCCGGCAAAGCAAATGGCCCTCTTTTGCTGTCCAGCCTTCACTAGAAACTACCTTGGTACCTCCAGCACCATGAACAACCAGGGCTCCCTCACAGGACCTATGTCCCGTCTTCGGCCGAATCAGCATGATATTTCTCCAGTCTAAGAAGAAGAAGTAGAATGTTGAGGATGACGTCAAAATGTTCTCCGGTCATTGAAGTCGCTGCATTGACTTCAATGACCGGTCAAAGGGTTCAAACAGTGTAAACTTGTATGCTTGTATGTTTCAATTCGATTTAACATTTCAGAGCACTAACCAGAGCACTGTAGACCACCGAGTTCACACGATGTAGTGTATGAGGTAATTGTACAATTTGCAGATAACTGGCTGTTTGCAGGACAGGTCATTTCTGACACAAACACCTCCCCGCTCTTTTGTGCAGGCCCAAAGTAGTCGATCACTTTGATGGCCTTTCCGCATTTCAGCTCTGTGCAAAGGGTGTTTTGGACATTGATGTCTGTAAGAGCATTCCGACAGACCAGGCGCCACTTGCCTTGATAGAACATCCCCATGTTCCCAGAGCAGTGATCTCTGGACATGTTGAATTGAGCCTTAAGACTCCCTGTATTAAGACAATAATAATACCATCATTAAACTGTATAGGTATACTTTTTAGATTGACTCGTTTACATTCTTGAATCTTCCTATTTTGCAGCTGTGGGAATTAGCTAATTTGATCAAAGTGTCAATACAGCTAGGCAGGATTAAAAATCCATTAATTCCAAAGGACGACTCACCTGTGCAAACAACATAGGTCGGGTTATTTTGACAGTATGTCTCATCGTCATTTTTGACCAGGTTGTAGCCATGCAGGCGTTTAGTCATCAGCGTTGTGTGCATACTGTTGATGCTCACTCCACTTTCCTTTGACGAAACAATATCGGTGGGGAATATTTTCTTCCCACAGCTCAGCTCCTTACACAAGCTTTCAGACATGTTTTCTTTCCATGCATCTGCACACACACCGTTGCACTTCCCTCCGTGGCACACCTTCACCTTGCCCCAACACTTGCCGCTGAGACCGACTGTGATGTTACCTGCCGAAGTCACAGAGGTGGAAATCCATTGGAAGAGGTCCAATGTTAATGTTATTAGCTACAGTACACCTGCTTTTACTCTGCGTTGACATGGGTCCGGTGGTAAAAGAAGACAAAAAGAAGAGGTTTGATGAGAAAGGTATAACACCATTTGTTTTAACATTACCTGCACACGCCACAAAAGCAATACTGGAATCGGCTGATGTTTCACGAAAATGTGGGCAGTCAAAGAGAGACGTCATCTTGTCCGTGGACGAGCAGTCATAAGACCAGATTTTCGTTTTGTTCGATGGTGCTGGTACTGAGGTGACGTCATCAGCTTCTCCGCAGTGCTGCTGTCGACATACTAGATTGGCCACATTTTGGTTCCAAGTGTCTCCTGCCCCCGAAAGCCAGTGGTGCTTTTCTCCATGTTCTATGCCAACTCTGCCGGCGCAAGAGCGATTCCCCTTCAGGAACACCACCTTGTGTTCTGACAAGATGGTGGTATAAGATTAGATTCAAAATATAGGATGTAAGTGTAAGCAATTCAAATGTGTAATCTGACGGATGCCAACCACAGAAAACAACCGCACCTTCACAGATGATCTGCACCACTTTATTCTCCGGGCGGGCGTTGGTTTGGTACGATACACAGTCCGATATGTGCTTGGACTCCGCATTGCAGTTTACAGCCATGGTGAAAAACTCAAGGCTGCCGTGGGTGAATATGTCCAGTCCGGACTTCCGTGCGTTTCCGCACCCTAGGTCGTCGCAGACTCGGTCCGAATTTGCCTTCGTCCATTTGCTTTGGTCAGCCCGCCTCCACTGGTTATCGTACTTAATCTCCACTCTGCCCGCACACTTTCCAGGACCGCCTGCCAAGCGGGCTTTCAGACCTCCTGTTTCAAAATGGCGGGGAGGGGGATTTTACTTACTGGTATTCATAATTACAAAAAACAGCTCATTATGTCATATATTGCTTCTGGAACGGACAGTAACCTTTGCACCGTCTGACACTGCCTGCGACCTAATATCCGTGGCCGATAATCAGCAAAATATTCATTGACATTGATATTGAAAGTAAATTTTCTTTACAAACAGGTTTTGTGTCTCACCGGCACACTCCACGTAAGCGATGGAAGAACAGTGGAAAGGGTGGTCGCCGCGTCGGCCCATGCAGTGCCAGATCGAGGGCTCCGTGCCAGAGCATTTCAGTCGGTCGAGTATTCCTTCGGTTTCTCTCTTCCTGACAGATGTATTGATTACCTAAGACAAAGCGTTTGTGATATATATATATATAACGAGTAATTTTAAATTTGAAAGACACTAATGGGGCTAATGGGGATGGATGCTCACTTTCCCACAGCGCAGCTCAGTGCAAACCACCTGGCCGTCCACTTTGTCCCAGTCTGTGGCGCACACAGGCCACTGGCCTTGGGTTCTGGCGATATGCACCATACCGGAACATTTGCTTGACTCCTTTGAGTCCTTTGTGAGCCGAACTTCAGTTTTGTCTGTTGAAAGGGTGGAGAAAGACAAACAGGGGAAAGACATTTTTGAAAACATATGTCAGTGTATTACAGCATACTGCACCATATAATGCAGTATATAGAAATACATCTAACCGTACGCTCACACCAGAAGCGATTTTGTCGCTTGTGGTCGCTCAGCTCTGGGCGCTGTCGATTGCGGGCGTTCCTACAGCATTCAACTCAATCGAGTAGTTGTCAGCAGCGTAAACAGATTAGTGTGCACTACATACATTTATTTAGTCGTTGTTTTCTAATATATTTCGTTTTAAGAGAGTTATTTTTGCAATAAATTATTAAATATAATATAACAAATCATATATTAATGTGCAACATTACCCCACAAATCATGTGCCATCCTGCTCAAACATACATTTCCAACAAAACATTGCAACCTTCTGTATCTCTCCCTCTTTGTGGATGCATGTGATGTGTTTCTCTATACGTTGTTCTTGTTTTTTTCTACACTTTTTAATAGCAGATCAACTTCTCAAAGAATATTCATGTGTTCTGACCATGCGATTTGTGCATGACATCAGGTAATAATGTACATGGAAAATGCTTTTCATCACACTATCTGGAAGCATAGGGGCATTGTCTGTCTTGAACTAAACTTCAGCACAGACTTTCACAATTTTCCTTCAGTGCATGTGAACCTCACCGGGGATCCTAACAACCTCCAAAATCTTCTTCCACACCTCATCATTTTTTTGTCTGTATAAATTAGTTACGTGACATCATAATGTACGGGGAAACCAGTTACCGCAACAATAAGCTTTTCCTCCAATTTGGGAACAAAAGTTATGTAGGAATTGTATTATTTCCCTATTTCTTTCCCTATAATTTCTAATTTATAATGTTGCCATATGCTGCAGTATATGCCAATGAGGCCTTTAGTTGAGCATTTCTATTATTTTTGCATGTTGCATATATAGTATTTTAGTGCATTCTATCCGGCAAAGATTCTGTTTCGTAAGGGTCAGAAAATAAAACATATTACTTACATTATCAACCAAAGAACAAAGTGATACTTAAACCATTTACTACAACAAAAGAAGATCATACGCAGACGGAAACTACAGACTGACATAAAATAGTGGCTCTACTATTATGGCACCACTCTCAGGTTTTGGTGACTTCATTTTGAGACATGTTTGCAGCGTTTCTGTAGTTTTGTGGTTCAGTGGTTTGCAGTAGTTTCAGTAATTTTCTGTGTGAGTGGTGCAGTCAAGCACAGGAATATTTGTGGTTTTTAAAAAGTAGCTTCACCTGAACAATTCAACCACACTTCTTGGTCACCGTCACAGACAGTCGGCGTCTGGGTGCCGTTTGTTCCGCAGTGCATTATTTTGCACCAATGATCGGGACTTTTGGTGTTGTTTCTACAGGTGACATTTTTCCAGCCGCCGCCGTGCTCCATCTCTATCTGCAATCTCCCGCTGCAGGCGTCGTCCCCACCTTGCAGCTGTGTGTTTTCATGATCTGTAAAAAAAAAATAAAAAAATAAAAATAAAAAAAACAAGATGAAAGATAAGCGACCAAGACCGAACGAACGAATCGAAAAGGAAAGAAAAGAAAAGAGAGAGAGAGACTGACTGGCGCATACGACCGAGGCGGGGTGTTCACACGTCGAGGGCCGGGGGTCACACTGCCAGAGGTGCTTCTCTTCTTTGGTGCCGGTGCATTTGATAGCGCTCTTCATAGAGCTTTGGAATGTGTCCGGCATCATCATCCCGGGCGCAGGGATGGATTTCACTTTGCCACAGTTAAGAGCTTTGCATACAAGCTCTGCTTCGGTCTCCCCTTTATAAGACGGGGAAACATATTTAGGCATTTTACATCGATGTGACGTGAGACTACTGCAGATGTCGTCTGGAATTTTGGTAATATTGTGATATCTTGATATAATTCTATTCTATTCCAGTTCCAATGAGGTAATTCAAGCATAACGACTAATGTGATATGGATGTGAAAAGGCGACAATTCTTACCCCAGGTGTTATGGCAAAAATAGCCGAGTGATTCATTTCCATTCGTTTTTTTCATGTATTGGACAGCACCAGCACATTTATATCTGTCCAAATGTACCTCAATTTTATCTAAAATGGTAAACAATATTATTATTACATTATTAATACAGACAGTATTGCTATTGTTATTAGGGGTCCAGCCCCGTAGGGGCGGAGCTAGGGCTGGGTATTGGTACTCAATACCTTTAAAGGTGCAGTGTGTAGAATTTAGCGGTCACTAGCAGTGAGGTTGCAGATTGCAACCACCAGAATTCTCCTCCGTGTCCGTGGCGGTGCAAAATGGTGGCGTCCGTGGAGGAGAATCTACGGTGGCCGCGAAACCCGTGAAAATTGCGAAAGTCCCTCTCTAGAGCCGGTGTTTGGTTTGTCCGTTCTGGGCTACTGTAGAAACATGGCGGTGCAACATGGCGGCCTCCGTGGAAGGGGCTCCAGCCCCCATGGAGATATAAACGGCTCATTCTAAGGTAACGAGAACACAACGATTCTTATTTTCATGATATTATACACTAATTAAAACATACTTATGAATATTATATTCCATTTCTGCCAAGTCCGTTCGGCTAGATGCCACTAAATTGCACCACACTGCACCTTTAAGGTATCCACCGAAATAAACCAATACCAAGTAATATCAAAACTTCTCCAGTCAAACAATACCTTCAATCCTTTTTTTTTTTTTGCATTTGATCCTTTCTGAACAGTGGCAGAGGTTTTCCTCGCTGTAATTATTCCTCCTGTACTGGCTATTTGTTTAAAATTACACTGCACAAATACTTCATTGTACAGTTGTATTTGGATGGAGGAGGCATTTAAGCGCGGCGACAGGGAAGAGTTAAAAGTGGTAAAAACACACGTTTGGCAATGCTTGCTGGACCCCATGCATTGCTGCCTGCAGCTATATTTATTATTATTATTGTTATTAATCATCATCATCAGATCAGGAATTTGACTCCGGTTCTCAGAGACTCTCAGTTTCATACAGAACATTCATAAAACACAGTGAAATGTAAAAAGAAATAAAAATGTAAAGCAAGATTTAAGTAAAACATATTGAGTAGAAGTAGAAGCTATAACAGTATTTTCAATGGGTACAATGGGGAAGCAGCATATCCAAAGAGGTAGAGTTTGCAAATAGTACTGATGAATAAATGAATAAATATTGAAATATTGAATATCTACAGGGGGAGAATTAATGAATCGACAGGTGCATTCATTACATCATATAATAATAATAATAATAATAATAATAATAATAATAATTATTATTATTATTATTATTATTATTATTATTATTATTAATATTATTATTATTATTATTATTATTATTATTCTTATTATTATTATTATTAATATTATTGTTATTATTATTAATAATATTATTATTATTATTATTATTAATAATA
>OMKR01104592.1:0-11896 GCA_900302355.1 Cyttopsis rosea | reverse complement strand
TAACCATAATGCAGACCCCCCCGCCTCTGCGTTTACTCTGGGTTATGGTTAGGCTTAGGGTTAGGGTTAACCCATACCACACACGGTGGTGGTCATGGTTGATAAAGGCCCAAATCCGATTGCCCCGGGAAACTGGGCAACCGTTACCGTCGAGCCCTGCTTCCACGCGTTACCAAGATAAGCTGGGGATGGAACCGGCGACACCCTGATTACCGTGTTAGTGGGTGAGTGGTACAGCAAGGGGTTGATATTGATGAGGAAGGGTTTCCGGGGACTATGAGTCCAGGTAGATGCTGTAGCGGCACCTTGAGTGACAGGGAGTAAGGAGGAGCATCAAGCCCGGTTTGGATTGCTGCCATATAATAGAATAATGTGGCCGATGAGAGTTGGTCAGATTGCTTTCACTGAGATGGAGAAATTGGAGAAGATGAAGCCGATCAGTTAGGAAGTGTTTGGCATGCGCTTGGTCGTGTGGCCCTGTGTGGTGAGGGGAGCTGGTTGGAGACGAGTCTCTGATCCTGCAGTTAGAGTTAATAATACAACGGAAAAACATAATAGTCCTCGGTGCCGACGGTGAAAGATCCTTACAGACACCGACACGTGATGATGGGGTTGAGGAGGTTTGCAGGGAATTGTGGGAAACTTGAGGGAAAGCCAATTTGACAGCCCCCCCGCGCAACCCACACTCTTCCCTCTGTGCTTCTGTGATAGCTCGATGGTCCAGTGACGTCAGAGCACAATGAGATAAGAGCAGCACAGCACAACGTTCTCGCTCAGAGAAGCTTCGTCAAAGTCACCAACAACTGAAATCACTGAATGCAGTGACTGTTTTTGACTTCTCAATATGTTGTTTGAATATTAAGCTGCATTGGTTTGAGTTCCCATCATGAATAACTTCTCCAAGATGACGGTGTTCTTCACCAGCTACGGACCTCCAGGCCCCTACAATGTAGCGCTGCTGACCTTAATCTGTGTGGTCTACCTGTCCATCATCGCTGTCAACCTGTTCCTGGTGCTGGTCATCTGCCTGGAGTCCAGCCTCCACCGGCCCATGTATATCCTGCTGGCCCACCTGGCCCTGAACGGTGTGGCCGGCAGCTCCACGGTGTGTCCCAACATCATGAAGAACCTCCTGATGGAGAAGCCCGAGGCCACGCTGCAGAGCTGCCTGGCTCAGGTGTTCTTCGGCAACATGTACTGCTGCAGCATGTACTCCATCCTGGCCCTGATGGCTTACGACCGCTACGTGTCCATCTGCCGACCTCTGCAGTACCACCGCGTCATGACGGCCGCCAGGACGTGGCTGATGCTGGCGGCGGTCTACGTGGTCTCGGGCTGCGCGGTGGCCCTGCAGGTCTATTTGACGTCCGGGCTGAAGTTCTGCCGCCGCAGCATGGACAAGCTGCTCTGCGACCTCCAGAGCCTGGTCAACATGTCCTGCCAGAAGAACACCTCCCTCGCCGCCTTCAACCTCACCCTCATCCTGGCCATGATCATGGTGCCCTTCCTCCTGGTGCTCCTGTCCTACGTGCACATTGTGACGGTGTCGCTCAGGAGGTCCAAGGCTTCGCAGAGCAAAGTGCTGGAGACGTGCACGCCTCACCTGCTCACCTTCATCAACTTCTCCATGGCCTCCTTCCTCATGGTCATTTACAACCGAATCGACCTGAAGCTGCCGAAGGAGGTGAACATCTTTGTGTCCATAAGCTTCACCTTCATCCCCCCTCTCATGCATCCGCTGATTTATGGGATTAAAACACGAGAAATTCGTAAAAGTATCCGCAAAATAATCAGGATGAAGCAATTTTCGTTTTAATTCGTAGATGAGATTTCTATCAGAACGACTCCAAACACATGATTTTTAGACGGACACAGACGACGGAGATCATTTCATTTCATTTTATCTTGATTTGATCCGAGCACGTCGGCTTCCGTTCAGGAACATTATGAGATATTATGATGAGATGTTATAATCGTATGAATCAGATAAGTGACCGCATGGCAACATAAACACATAAAACAACACGTCACACTGACATCAGCAAAAACTATTTCGTGACGAGGTTTAGGTGAAACCAATCTGTATTTGATCGAGAAAGGCTCAGGAATCACCTGAGAGCTGAGAAAAGAATCTGAAATAATGATCTGCAGAGAGATCCATTAACTCAGTAGAACTGGGAGAACTGGGATTTCTGGACGTTTATTTTCTGTCGACTGGAACACACGGAGAGACTTTTTTTCACTGTTATACTATGAAACCTGGAAATGACCTCTGACCTCTTCTAATGAGCGACGGTGAAAAGGCCTAAAAAATACCCAATGATGAATTCATGAAATCATATTTACACTGTTTGAAGTTTGGTTAAACGTTGTGCTACTTACTGTAAAAAAGCTGTTAAATAAGATGAACATCAAGAAATAAATATTAACATGTTTTTAAAGTTTTAACTTTATGTATTACGTATGAGGACTTTCAGGAATCAGACACATTTTCTATAGCCTGGGAGCCAGACCAATCTGCCAGCTCGTGTTTTATTTGCTCTGGCAGATGGGTCTGGTCCCCCTCCCGTTCAGAGCGATTTCCAGCCGACCTGACCCGGGTAGTATGGGGCGGGTATGCGGCGCTACGTCACGTTGCATTGCTCTGATTGGTTGTCGGTCTATCCAATTCCACTTTAACCATCTGTTTTAGATCTTTTTTTTCTATGATTTTTCTATGATGATTTTATTCTTCTTAGTTTTCTTTTATATCTCATGTAAATAACTTTGAATTCATGTTTTTGTATGAAATGTGCGGAACAAATAAAGTTGCATAAAAAAAACAACTTGATATTAATCTTCCACAGTTTGAAGCTGTCCATAGATGTAGTTCCTGCAATAGAGGAGGCTGCATTTTCAGAGCCGCATTTCTAGGACCCTGGCTCGTCTGAATGTATAGGGCGTAGCTCTGCACATTTTGTGGAAATAAACTTTCTTTCTTGATTTTTCCTTCGAAGAATCCGGATCGGCTTTGTTAACTCCAGTTAACCCTTTATATTCCATCTTATTTGCAAATGCTGTCTATATTTGGTGGGTTTTTTTAATTTTATTTTCAGGATTGCGGATGGGTTTTAATAAATGTATTTTTCTTTATTTTTCTTTCGCTTTAGGATTAGGGTATGGGTTTGGGTTAGGGTTAGGATTAGGGTATGGGTTAGGGTTAGGGTTAGGTTTGGTTATGAGCTATCCCATGGCTCTTCCCGTTTCAGCCGACGCCTCAACGGTTAAAAGAGAACCAACTAGGGTCCTAGAAATGCGGTCCTGAAACTGCAGCCTCCTCTATTGCAGGAGAGACTCCACATCAGGATAATGTAACTGCAAATAACATGTTACTACATCGCAGCTCATTTGATTTCCAACGAGAGGAAACCGCTTCAGTGAGGCCTGAACGCTTCCTGCTGCATCAGTGGATCTGGAGCAACACGAAAAAAGGCTGAAGATGGAAATAAGAAGTTTATAAGATAAAATAATAAGGTGAGATAAGAAAGCACTTTATTAATCCCCCGAGGTTAAAGCAGCTCAGTGAGAAAGGTGAAGTAAGTACAGAAAGTAAAGATATGTACAAGAAATATACAGTGTAGATTTACAATTAAATAGAATATAAATATAAAATACGCAGACATCTCCAGAAGTACTTAAAGGATAAACAACATCATGTGAATGTTGCTGCTACGATGTAGATCCAACCATAAATATAAAGATGAGTCTGTGTCTGTTCCACAAAATCCAACAGTGAAGTGATCGTAGGTTTTATAAAGTCCAAAGTCCAAAGTCCAAAGTCCAAAGTCCGCTCACTCCGTCCAACACCAACATATTTCCCAGCAGGAGAAAGGTTCCCTGTGCTTTTCCATGTAGGAATCTACAAATGTTCCAAAGAATCTCACCAAACCAAACCTCCAGACTCCATTAGTGTCAAGTCATATTTATAAATAAAACACATTTAAAAAATGACAAATGTCGACCAAAGTCCTGTAAAGTAAATTATTTAAAAAAAGTAAATTAAATGCACAGAAATAAAAGGACAAAGCACCACACATGATAAGCCACCGTATCAATACACTGCAGACCTTCTGAGCACCCAGAGGCCAAGGGATGGTCTCACGACGGGATTTAAAGGAAGACCTGACATCAAGGTCTGGAGACCTTTGACTTAGACTGTGGAACAGTCTACACTCCACAGACCACCCGAAACTTGAACCAGCACCATGGACCAGACGGCAGCTTTAGACCAGAGGATCTAAGCAGCCTGGAGGAGGTCCAAAATATAATGTAGTGCTTTCAAAACAAATCGATTCTAATTGAAGCGTTGATGAGTCCAGGGCCTGTATTCATCAAACGTCTCCTAGAAATGGTGCGACTAGTTTGACTAGCAGTGAAAAGGCCCCACATCAGAGGACATAAAGTCAGTTACAAAGCTTCTGTCTGGTGGTGTAAGGATCTTTATTTCTTGCATCGACATCAACTCCAGAGAAACATTTTGTAAGAACTTTTTTTGTTTTTTGCTATTACTTCAATTAATTTCGGCGCTGTGAGGGCGACGTGCTGGACTGTGAAAGACCTAAATCAGTGCTTTTGGGAAATTGCTTCTTCCATGTTGTTACAAAAGCTTTTGTTTCTGCAGAAAGCGTGACGGTATCTTCAGGCTTGTGTTGAAGATTCTGGGAACTACCTAACAAATCGAGCTGGAGACAGGAGTCCTTTTCTGTTTTAGCCTCGGCCTAAAAGTAGGCCCAAATATGCGTCACTGAGAATTTTGGGGTAGTCAGAAGCAATTTCCTACTCTGAGACGCTTGATACATACAGGCCCAGAACATGGGACATGTCCTTCTTCCTCATGGTCAGGATCCAGGAAGCAGCGTTCCTCCAAGAAACAACAGAGTTTATTCATTTCTCAAATTTCAACCATTACCCCAACATGTTTGGCCTGAATTCTTACATTTGAGGGCAGGGACGCTAAATCGTTTGCAATGGCTCTGATGGAATCGAAAAATAAAATCTGCTCAAATTAGTTTTCATTTCGCTGGAAGAAGTGTTTTGCCATCCAGAATTTAATTAATGTCCTCAAGGCCATCGAAAGGTGACTTCAGAGAGCGATGATCACCGCAGGCGTCTGAACAACTGAAGACATTTAAAACAGCTTCAATGTCTGAGTGAGGAAGGCCTCTTGTGGTTGTCAATGGACGATCACATCATGTCAGAATTTGGATATTTGGCCAACAGCAATGGTTCACAAAGCTCAAGATTTGGATGTTTAGACCAACTATTGACCTCTTTTGACCCCAATAGTCCTTAGGGTGTGAAACCGATGGATGGGTCTGGTTCTGTGTTAAATCAGAACATAGAGACTAAGACAGTACATCTTTAACCGTGTACATTAAACTAAACAAAATCATCATCCAGTTCCTCCCACTGGGCATGAACTCATATAGAACAGCCACTTCACCAGTTAGTGGACGATCTTAATGCATCTTACCTTTTAGATGCTTCTTTTAATATTCAAAACCAGTGCTGTGCATCTACAGCTTGATGCACAAACTAAGCGCTGAATGGTCCTGGGAGAAGACAGAGGGTCAGCTGACCGTCACTCAGGTATAAGAGCTGCAGACCGGCTCCAACCACCTCAGCTGCAGAAAGCAGCTTTCATCTTCTGGCAAAAACATTGTTAAATGTTTGACGATGCTCGGCACAACTGTTTGAGAAGTTTGACTATTCATTATTTTGGTTCCTGGGAAGGTTACATGGTGGCAAACTATACAAAACTTTCCTGAAAATGATTTGTAGTAATTTGTAGATCCTATACAATGAATGAGAGTTTCCTCCACACCGTGGTGCTGCTGACAGCCTACGAGCCTCCAGGCCCCCTGAACTACGTCTTCTTCACACTTTGTCTTCTCATGTTTGTCTTTACTCTGTCGGCCAACCTGCTTCTCATCCTGGTGATTTACAGGGACTCTAACCTGCACAAGCCCATGTACATCTTCCTGCTGAACCTGGCGCTGAACGGCTTGGTGGGCAGCTGCGCCGTGTGCCCGGCCGTCATGGAGAACCTGCTCAGAGACTCACAGCTCATCTCCTACGGAGGATGCTTGCTGCAGGTGCTCTGCGTCAACGTCTACGCTACGTGTGCTTACGCCATCCTGGCCGTCATGGCCTACGACCGCTACATTTCCATCTGCAAGCCTCTGCAGTATCACAGCATCGTAACGCCGTGCAAGGTGCGGGTGCTGGTGACGCTGTCCTACTGTGTCCCGGTCACGCTGCTCTCCGTCCAGGTCTACCTGACGTCACGGCTGCCGCTCTGCAACTTCACCATCAACAAGCTGTTCTGTGATAATTTGGCGGTCGTGAAGCTTTCGTGTGTTCAAAGTGCCTTCGTCAACCTGTACGGATTGTTCATCACCGTCAGTCTGGTGTTGTTTCCATTTCTGCTGGTTCTTCTATCATACATGAAAATATTGTCTGTGAGCTGGAAGGCATCAATGGAGTCTCAGAGAAAAGCCCTGAGCACCTGCGTCCCGCATCTGATCATCTTCATCAACTTCTCCGTCAGCATCCTCTTCTCTGTGCTGTACAACAGAACCAGCACCGTGTCCACACACGTCAACCACCTCAACTCAGTGCAGTTCATCTTCATTCCCCCCTTGTTGCACCCGCTGGTATATGGGATCAGAATGAAGGACATCAGAAGATCCATCACAAAAAACGTAAAATGTATTTTGACCTGATTACATCAAATGACTTGGTGTTAAAATGTCCAACTTGAACATTATTGCCTTTAAAATGAGAACCAGTCTAGTTTTGTCCAACATGGTTAAATTTCACCCACAGAGATAAAGCAGCCCCTCCAACCATCTCGTTCTATCTAACCTTACCTAGTCTGTTGAACATTGGGATCAGCTCCCAAGGTTAAAGGGGGTTCTGTGTGATTGTGGACAGTCTGCGAGTGTCTGTGTCGAGGCTATAAACTCTACGCTCATTACCTGAAATTCAACATTGAACATGTAAAAAGCAGTGAAAGGGTTAACAAATTGTGCAGATTCCCTGCTGTCCTTAAGAAAAATCCGATTTTATTAATTTGGTAATTACAAGCACTTGTTCCTTTATTGAAATATAAGTAAATCAAGACATTTCTGATGAACTACTTGTGTTTTTCTGTAACTAATCATATCGTCACTATTATTACGCTTTTATTTTCCTTGTGACTTCGGCTTAGAACAAACTTGTACTTTAAAAGCCTGAATTCCCCCCTAGTGACCAATAGTGTTAATATCTTATCTTATCTTAATACTAAATATAATTAAAAGGAAAGTGTTGATTACATCTTGTAATAAATTTATGCACCAATATTGATTAGTTCTCTGTACCTAGAAGCACATCAGCGTTTCAGTGTATTGATCAGCATATGAGTCATGGCCCCAGACACCGATCTGATCATTAAAGTGTTTTGTGCATCTAGTCTAGTCCAGTGTGGTCATCGGGCCATTTAATTACTTTCCAGGGAGTTAGGAGCTACGTACACTAATGGCCTGTTGTGCTACAGCCCTCTGGGTGCATTTCATCATGTTTACAAAGCCACACTTCATTAGCCACTAAATGTACCTCTGAGCTACAGAACAGCATCCTGGGAAGCAACGTCCTCAGCTGATTAAAGAACTGACCTCTGTGGCCTCCACTACGACATCCGATGACTCCAGGGAGCCACTTGGGGCCTCTCTCGTTCGATAGGACACTTCCCAGACAGGGAGCGAGGACACTTCCCAGACAGGGAGCGAGGACACTTCCCAGACAGGGAGCGAGGACACTTCCCAGACAGGGAGCGAGGACACTTCCCAGACAGGGAGCGAGGACACTTCCCAGACAGGGAGCGAGGACACTTCCCAGACAGGGAGCGAGGACACTTCCTAGACAGGGAGCGAGGACACTTCCTAGACAGGGAGCGAGGACACTTCCTAGACAGGGAGCGAGGACACTTCCTAGGGATGTAACAATTTTAGAAGCAAGGCCTCTTAGCACCTCTTATGAATGAAGCTTAGGATACTCCCTAGTTAGGTTCCTTGAGTGGTTTCTTTGTCAAAACAATTGGTTCCTTTGGCAGCATACGCATCCCATAATACTGTGCGGTGCAACACTTACATCTGGTTGTTTTAATGGTGGACAGAGACTTCAGATTGACCCCAGAAGTTCATTGCGCAAAATGTTGAGAAGAATCATTTATTAATCACACACATGCGGAGGGTGACACACACACACACACACACACACAGGAGTGGTGAACGATGAGATACAGTCTCTGCATTTATCCCATCCTGGCCGTCCTTCCTCCAATTCCGGGTGGTGGGTCCGTGCCGTGGTCAGGGACAGGACAGGAAGTGTTCTGCACGTTTTTAGTCAGGGTCCTTATGTTGGAGGAGACCCAATGCGAACACGGGGAGAACACGCCCCAGGTGGGAATCGAACCCAGGAGCTTCTTGCTGTGAGGCAACAGTGTTAACCGCTGAGCCATCGTGCCGCCTGAAGATGAATGAGTGTGAGATGAATGAGATGAATGAGTGTGAAACGTAGCTTCGCACCGACAATCTGTTTAGAAGGACTTTGGTTGGAGCGAGTTCAGCTCGACACAGGATGGAGTGACGTTACCATGGCAATCAGAGGGACGTCACATGGTGCTGCCCTGCTGACTTGTCTCAGTTCATGTCAGCTTTTAACAAAACAGGAAAGGAAGCTGATAAGCAACATTCCTCAGCCCCCGTTAAGGAGGAAGTAGCCTTGACACAGACAGCCAGTAAAGCTGGACTCAAGTGACCAGCGGCTGATGTTCAACCTCAAAGCGTCGGAACAGGAAGACGTTTCAAAATGTCTCGGTCACAGATCACCTTCACATCTCCGTTCCTTCATCTGAGGCCTCCACCCATACTTTTTTTTACAGAGTGTGGGGGGTTGTAGTACCAACATTATCTCGCATTCATTTTAAATTATGTATTTTAATTGAGGGAATAACTCTTCGATTAATTCAAAGATCTCAATGTTAGCTCACTGTGTGTGTTCAAACTGTGCATTTGACAAATAAACTTTGCTTTGACCCGACAGTGAAAATCTGCTTGACATATTGTAACCTTCACACTCTCCATTACATATATGGTTCAATTAAATCTTCATTCTATTATAAGGAGCTTGGTTTATCTTTATCTTACCACGGCAACATTACAGCAAAAGTGATTTAAAGCAATAATCTAATGTTACAAAGACTTTATCACCCGAAGTATGAATCATATGAACCAGTGAGCTGCTACAGCATAAATACAGATGAACACATTATTGGAAACATTCACTCATTCAACAAACAAGCAATGTAATAATCACACAAAACATCAAACTCATCAGAAAGAAATTTACTCATTTTATTCAGTGGACATTTGTCAAGAAAGAAATGTTTCTGTAGTGGATAACATGTAGTGAGTAAAACGTGTTCTGGGAACATTTCCACAGCATTAATGCAGTAAATACATCTGGATTGTTAAAATAGCCAGGACTTATTGCATTTTCATTCATTTTAAATATCAATATGCATATATAATATATTGTGATGGAGCAGAGTTTAGTTTAGTTCACATTCACCACTCAGTTGAAAAAGTAGGAAAATGTGCAACTTTCATATACAAACTATGTGGATATCAAATATCTTGAATTCAGTTAAAAACTAACAATGATGACACCAGATCTAAAGCTCCTCGTACCAACACTGAACTGGGAAGTTTTCCAGCACGACACCCCTCGCTGCTGGAAGGAAGAGTCATCATTCCTCTGTATGACTTTAAAGGTACAATTGTGATTGTTTTAACCAGTGTGTATAAATCTTTATATTAGTATTGGAATGTCTTATCTGTTGAATACATCCAAATCAACTACATCACACAAAATAATAGAGGTTTAATCATGTTTCGTATTTTAGAAAGCCTGAGTCCATAAATGAGGGGGTTTAGGAGCGGCTGGCAAGTCAGAAAGTACAGAGACAGAACAACACGCAGCACACTGGGAACACCGGTCATGTCGAAGCGGCTCTGAAAGATCTCGAAGCAGCAGCCGAAGGAGAAGTTGATGAGGGAGGCGAGGTGCGGAGAGCAGGTGGACATGGCTTTCTGCCTCGTTTCCCTGGAGCCCACCAGGCAGATCCTCAGGATCCGGATGTAGGAGAACAGGATGAGAACCAGAGGGACTATGACAGAAAGTATCGTAACAATGATTCCGTAGATGTTGTGGACAGTGATGTCAGAACAGGCCAGCACCACCACATAGTAGTTGTTGCAGTACAGTGTGTCGATAACGTTCCCACAGAGCAGCAGCAGGACGGTCAAAACCAGACTGACAAGGGTCTTGCTAAAAGAAAACAACCAGACGGCCATGATGAACAGAGCCACCTTGTTGGCGGTCATACGTGTGTTATAATGGAGGGGACAGCAGATAGCGAGGTACCGGTCATAGGACATGACAGCCAAGTTACAAAACTCGATTTGGCCGTAAGTGTAGAGGCAGTAGATCTGCAGGAAGCAGGCGGAGGTGGAGACGGTGTGAGTGTCAGAGAGGATCTGCTGCAGCAGGAAGGGAAACAAGCCGGCGCTGCCGTACAGTTCATTCACCAACAGGCTGCACAGAAACACATACATGGGCTGGTGTAAGCTGCTCTTGGTGCAGATCAGGACGATCAGAAACACATTGGCAGCAACAATCAGAATATACAACAATAAAACAGCCGTGAAGCAGAAGAACTTAGAACGCCCCAAGTCCACGTAAGCACTCAGTATGAAATATGGAAAGTGAGTCGAGTTCACCATGATTCTCCTTTAACTCCACAAGATGTTGAAGGCTGAAGATCTCTGGTGTGTTTCTGATTTGTCTAAAAGTCAAACATCTGATCTGGTTGGATCCTGTTCTCAACACAGTGTCCAAACATTTGGTGAAATCAGCATTTTCCACAACCTGAAACTTACCAGTTTCTCTCTGAGCTCAGAAAAGGAGCTGAAAGCTTCCAAGCCCAGTTTGTAAGTGAGGTGTTGTGGTGCAGAGCTGTGAGCATGTCTGCCGCTGTGTTGGACAGAGAGCAGTCACACTGTCCGTCCTTCATCACCGCTTCCTACTTTATAGCTTCTCAACACACGAGGAACCGAGAGCAGCGGGAACCTCTGAGCTCATCAAACGTCCAACTGAGACTCATCAGGCTGTAAACACCACCTGGGAAACAGGAAAAAAATAGCTTTCCAACATTCCCAAAACAACAAGTTGGTTGACTTGTTAAGTTTATTTCTAGCCCATAATCACAGTACAGTCTCAAAGTGCTTCACAAGCCCACATTTCAGATAAAAATCAATAGTATCCCATAGTCGTAACCCCATCCTGGCAAGGACAAATTTCCAGAAAACCCCTTGGGGAAATGACAAATCATACTGTAGGTTATGTACTGATGCTCTATGCAGTGTTTAAACTAGATAGTATGAGAGTCTATTTAGTATATGGTGCCGGCTGACTGGTTTTTGCAGATTCAGATGGTCAATGATCAATGACTGGAAGTGTTGCATTGTGGGGCAGAAGCTAGCACCAACATCAACATTGAGAAGGATGAGGTGTCTGTCAACCTGGTGACATGTATGAGAAGAACAGTATGGGCTACAGTAGAGGATGTCAATAGGTGAATGGTCAATTTGGTGTTTCTTGAATTTGTAGTTTTGGGCACTTTTGGTTGTGCAAAATATCCAAAATTGAAACCTCTTGAAATACCACACCGGTCAATATTAGGGTGAATTTGCAGTTATGGGCACTTTTGGTTGTGCAAAATGTCCAAAATTGAAATACCACTCTTACAGCT
>OMKR01104591.1:12930-36873 GCA_900302355.1 Cyttopsis rosea | reverse complement strand
GGGGGAACCGGTCTGTGCAGCCAATCCAGAAAAAAAGAAGCCATCAATGAGATGGGTGTCATTGGAGAAGGGGCTGCTGGGGACTCCAATTAGTGGGAAGGCCCTGCCGGGTAATGAGGCGACACGGATACGTAGCCAGAAAAGCCTGTCTGCGCTCTCCATCGCTAGACCCGCCACTCCGCCACTACCGTCAACACCACCGTCACCACATCCAGGAAAAGGAGGGGGTGGGAGCCTGACAGGCTGAGGTGTCTGAGTTTTAATGGCCATCACCTGCTCCGTCTTGACAGGATACAGACGGACCCTTCCCCCAATCCCAGGGGTCTCACTGCACACTGCCAAAACGCAGCGGAGAGCCCTTACACCCACAGAAATACTGACTCCAAACACTGGGTCCAAATCGGCATTTTCAGATTCTAAATTAACGCCTGCCAACCATGAATCATACCGAGCTGCATGTGATAATGGTGCGTGTGTGAGAGAGTATAATATACACTTGATTTGAGAGGTTTTCAATGACTTTGATTGACAGGTGTCGATGATTTATGACCCTTCTTAGGTGATTTATGACAGGAGGAGGAGGGGGGGTGTATTTGATGTGTATTGTGTCATTGTTATCTGTTTTAAAGTATATTTAAGGTATTTATTTTAAAGGGGGGTCGAAGAAGTTAGAACACAGTGGGGTGTTCAAATTGGGGGTTTTCAACATGAACTACGACTGATCCTATACAGGTATGTTGGTCTACGTCTGGGGAGACGTGGAGTGCTGTGATTCAATGCTATCGGAGTTTGAAGAAATGGTCCAAAAAAATGTCTGAAAAAAGGTTAATATGGTAAATATAGATCATCCATTACTATTAGTCTTCCGTCTAATAATAATGTGTTCTGTCTAACTCATGTTTCAACCCTGCTATTATATAGATCTGATCAAGGGATCTCTGCTTGTCCCTGCTGATGATGAATATACACGATATGGATATGATGAAGACAGCTCGTTGGACATGGAAGAGTATTCACCCCTGCTAATGCTGGTCATGAGAATGAGAGTTGTCGTTTGACAACGAATGGCTCAAGGACTTTGGTAAAACGTTGGGATGCACGAATGATGTACTTCCTGACCTTCCCGGCGGCTGCAGCTCATTGAGAACACTGAACTGTTCAAAACATTTCTGCGTGAGAAGGATGAGAAGGACTACATCGGCAGCTGTAATGTTGAGCTGGAGGGATCCCTACTGATGAAGAAGCTCTCAAGATTATGAGGGCTATTATCAGGGGTTGTATTAATGCTGTGGTTAACAAAAAAGATACACAAGCTTGTTTTGGTGGTCAGGTTAATCATCATAGTCAGAAGCCCCACCAGTGTCATTTGCTGATAGTGTATTCCCCTATACAGTAGGTGAGATTATGACGATATACTGTATGTGAAGGGGTTTTCACTACATGGTTTATATGTATGCTAGAACTGGTTCTGCGTAAAACAATTGAAAAGCTACCCGGGGTAGTTGAGGCAAACATGAGTAATTTATCTGCAGAACCGGGTGTCTGATGAAATATTAGAAGAACAGTATGGATGTGTGCATGATGCCACAAAGGATTATATATGGTGGGCTGTCCAAATTTGGAAGCGTATGCTCTGAATAGGGTTGATCTGAATACTGTTGATCTTACTGTGTCTAATAATAAAATGTGCTGCAAATATAAAAGTGTATTCAGTTGTATGTTTGTCACGACAATGGAACGTACATGAGCAAAAGTGTATAATGACCCTGCTAATCCTGGTAGTTTTGGCGGTGCTGATAAACTGTACACTGCTGTTAAAGATCAGACTGGGAAAAAAATAGTGCTGAAACACATGCAGAACTGGCTGTTAAAACAAGGCGCAAGGCGCAAATGCTGCCAGACATTTTCTGAGAAATCGAGTCATAGTTAGCGGTATAGACAGCCAGTTTCAGGCGGATCTGGTGGATGAAAATAATGACGTACGTTTTTTGCTGACATATAGACTTGCTTTCAAAATATGCGTGGGTCCAGTGTTTAACTTCTAAGAGCGCCGATGCGGTTACTGAGGCTTTTAAAGTCATCGTGATCGATACCAAAGAAGCTTCAGACTGATGCCGGGAAAAAAATGATAATGAATCTTTTCAATGCCTCATGACGTCTTATAAGATGATACACTTTTCAACAGGTAATGAGACAAAAGCTAGTATAGTGGAGCATTTCAACAGGAGCTTGGCATACAACACAGAGAATTTGTATGCTGTTGCATCAAGGACAGAGTTCATTTGCAAGTGGAGTTCAAATTCTCAACCTACAATGCCGCTCTTAATCATTCTTTAATCAACAAATACTGCTGCAATAACTCTGTCCTGTGGATGACCTGTGGGATGACAAGAGCACAGCTTTTTTGTTATACAAGAGCACCACCAACAAGGGAAAATATACAGTATGGATTATTATCTAGATCAAGCAGGGAATGGGATCCCAGGGTTTGTGGGTAGTAACACACAGTACGGAGCAGGTCTTGTGGGATGTTTAGATCACCAATTAGAATGGCTATGCTGCTAACGTACGCCGTGGGAGACAGACTTATCACATAATTGTCAAATACATACAAATACATTGCTTGTGGATTATTTGTCAAAGATACCACTGGACATATGGATGAAACAGCCTACAGGCGATAATGTGGGGTTAAAACACAGGGCTAGATATACAGCATTGAGTGGTGTTTTAGAGTTTATAGCAATCCATTCAGATTTATTTTTTCAGAAAAACAGGGGGTAATGCCAGCCAGTGTTTATGTTAAGAAGGTGTCTGTAGCCTGGTGTAAAGCTGAGCCATGCAAAGGCTCTGACACAAACTAATGCAAAATATCCAATCGATAGTGTGTGTCTCAAAACATTTTAAATCCCTGCCGGTACCAGTGTCTGTAACCAGGAGAATCTTTTTCTTGGACAGATGCCTAAATTTATAGTTATAGCCTTTGTTGACAATGAAGCATTTACTGGACATTGCAAACACAATCCATATATTTCAGTATTATAACACAGAATTAATGGCTATATATGCTGATGGACAATCATTTCCAGCTAAGCCATTTCAACCAAATTTTGAAAATGGATCATACAACCACAAGTATCACCATCTAAATCAAGCAACCGGACGTCATCTTAAAGACAGAGGACAAGCCATTGCTCGTGATGACTTTGGATGTTATACATGATTTTGTTTTAATTTAGAGGCCGATGATGGTTGTGGACAGCATGTTTCACTAATCGCAACAGGGAACTTACGCCTCGAGGCAAGATTTAGGATGGTGTTATTGAAATACAGTATATAACCGTCGACAGGTGTTGCTCCATCATTACTAGGAATAGGCTATCCAGCTATAATAGAACTAACCATGGTTATTAAAAAAATAAATACCATGACCAATTTTCCCGCCCTCTAAGGTGTCGATAATACCCTCCATGATGGTGATGAATACGGATCTATCACATCAAGGTGAAACCCATTGGCTGGCCATTTACTGTAGATAACAGAGATGGCTACTTTTCAGACGCTTTTGGAAACTTCCCCCATAGCATTGATTTCTCTGACCTTATATCTAGATTTATGTATCAAAACTGTGTTAATGTGTCTTATTCTACAAAACAGGTACAGGATGAGTTATCCATGACATGCGGCACACCTTAACTCTATGTCGTTTTCCTGTGTAATATGCAAAAGGGGTTGTCTTGTCAAGATGTAATGAGGAAATACAGCAGTAATATGTGTTTATAATGATTCTATGGTATGTAAATATGTTAACAAGATAAAACCTGGTGTGTGATTGTGGGTTTATGTGTTCACAATCCTGTCTGCAACAGTTTACAACAACAACAAAGTTCATACAAAGACATAGTTCATACAAAGACAAAATTCAATTCAATAATCATTCAATAATGTATCAAACAAAAAATAAAAACACAACAAGTCCATACAAAGACATAGTTCATGCAAAGACAAATTTCAAAACATACACCTCACCCTTCAGGCCGAGAACCCTCTAAAACGCTACGCCCGCCCGTGATGCTCTTTACCAAATCATAAATGTGAGATCCTCTGATAACACGTCCGTTAACAACAAGTTCCCCTGACCTGTCCAGGATACTTCGTCCTTTGATTTCTTCAACGATTTCATGATAAAATCAGGATTTCTTCTGCTCTGGTATATGTGTCAGAACCTCAGCAACGATTGTATCCGTTTTATGTTCAATACCATCACTGTCTGTATGTGCTCTACATTGTTGTTAGGAAGTGTCAGTTGCCCCTTTTCTTGCTCTAACCATAAATAGATAACGATGTAAAACGGTTGTGAATTTCTTTGCCTTTTTATGCATCTATATTAGACAGATTCAGTACTTCCTCTATTCTCCTTTCCAGATCGTTTTCTGCAGACTCTCTAATAGAGACAGGGCTGTTTGCTTGTCTTAATGCATCCAGCTGATGCTGCGGAACCAGATACATCTTCTGCGTATGCTCCATCTTATCTCTTATTGTCAAATAGTCTATCCCATGTGGCTCGCCGACAGAGAGCGAAGCCGCAGTTGCGCCCATTTCCACAGCCTCTCGGCTGCGTAATGGAGCGCTGGTGACCTCACACCCCCCTGGCGGTTGATGTAAGCCACCATAGCCCGGTTGTCGGACCTAATCCGCACACCCCGGTCCCGTACCGGGGGTTCGACGTGCTTCCTGACCAGTAACACAGTCTCCAGTTCCAAGTTGATGTGCCGTGTGGACGGGGGCCACACGCCTCCTACCTCCTGGCCGCGGCAGGTGCCACCCCATCCACCAGGGGGGCGTCCGTGAAAACCTGTGCGTAAAAGTAGATCATGCCCTGTGTGAGATCACAAGCTTGGTGTGAGCGACCGCCATCTCCACAGATGGAGCCAGGATCAGGAGGTCGTCGAGATACGTCAGAATTCTGACCCCTGACGATGCGGCGGCAACAGCGCCACCCCGACGCAGCGGGAGAGCACGCGTGGAGAAAGCTTGTAGCTTGTTAACGAAATTTGATCTAAATGCATGTCCTTGGGTTGTGGCGATCTCAAGTATCACCAAATAAATGGGCATCCCCAACTTAGTTGGAAATGACACCTTAAATGTTTTTCTACACTTGTTTGGTTGCAAAATTAAACACGTTTGAACATTAGACCCGGTGGACTGGCGGCCATCTTGGATTTGACCTCTCACGGTCCTCAGAGGTCAAATCTGACATGAACCTTATGGTATACACTAACTATGTTAGAAATGTCATGCTTTTCACATAAAATGCACAATTGTTGTGGTTATCCCCGAGACTACAGTATGTGTGAATCTGAGGCCAAAGTGAATCAAACAATTGAAAAGCAAAACATTTCTCCCTCCACTAACCCAACTAACCCAACTAACCCAACTAACCCAACAAAGCAACAACTGCAGTTCACTTAAGATATCTCCTGAAGCGTTAAGTGGCGCTTTTGCATCTGTTGCTCACCAGCAGGTGTTTTAAAGTCCAGCGTGTGAGTGGCGATTTGACATGAATACATTCAGGCAACAAAGCAAGCTGTCGGTATGACCACACTCCAGTCGAACAGGTTAGCACTTTAAACCTATGTGGTTACACTGAAATAAGCCTGAACAGGAGCCTGGGACGTTTCCAGTCGGTGTAAATGTACATTTCTCTTGACCCACATAGGGAGCGGTGCAGCAATGGGCTTCAAAGAGGTGATGAGGTGCAGCTCAGTTCAGTTTTTTAATGACCTGGGAATATTTTGGGATATCACGCAATCGGCAGAGGTTTCTCTCACCACACGATGCAGAGGGATGAGCCTCCACAAACACACTTCAGTATTCAATAGATTAAGCTGAATCCAGATTGGACTGTTGGTGTTATTTTACGCAAAATTACAAAAAAAAAACAACTCACTGACAAGCATCAGAAACCTTTTGTTTTAATCATCCTTTTTTTGTGTGTTTTTGTGTATTTTCAACAATGTTTGTTATGCATTTTTATGTTCCCCATGTGTCCAGTACATACAGATTTTTTTGATAATAATCAGAGTGTGTGTGTTGTGCTGTGCCTGGGTCACAGACATACTGTATTCGATGTCTGCAGTGACACACACACACACACACTTTTTCCATTTTTTTGGAAAAAACCTGTATATACTGGACAGTACATAACAGAATATAACAGAATAATAACGTAACAGATATTGTTGAACACAGACACAAAAATAGATTTTTAAAGATACCATATGTAATCTGAAATCGCTAACCGCATTAAAAAATTTAAAACCCAGAGAAATCCCTCATTTTAATGTTGATAACGGAGCATTTCAATAAGTTGCCTGTCATGGCGTCGATCCTCTTTACCCCCTCTACTGCTAGAACTTCCACTTTTACCCCCTCTACTGCTCCAACTTCCACCTTTACCCCCTCTACTGCTCCAACTTCCACCTTTACTCCCTCTACTGCTCCAACTTCCACCTTTACCCCCTCTACTGCTACAACTTCCACCTTTACCCCCTCTACTGCTAGAACTTCCGGGGCAACACGTGGAACACCGGATGTTACGTCAGAGGACTCAGCGTAAATTTTTTTCGACTCCACTACTATTACTCTACTAACTATTGTTTGATAGAGCACCATTATTTATTGCCATTTGCTGCACGTTCTGTCGCAGAAGTAGTCCCCGTAAAGTGAACATGTGTCAAATGACGACTACAACTCCCATGATCCCATGCTGCTTCTGACGTCATCGGACTCCATCTCGTTTGTTATTGTTTTGACTGAGAGACCCCTAGCGCCAGAAATTACATATTGTACCTTTAACTGTATCAGTACATAGTACTTACTGGTACATTTGTAAGTACTAGTGAGGTTATTTTGGCTGATCTAAAGTTGGGAATGTTTTAAATGGTTTATTTTGTCTGATCAATGCTGTTTCCTCTTTTATCACCATGTTTCTCTTTATTTCATTGCTTTAAAAAATGTTAATTAGATCACTGCAGTCTGAGAAATATGTAATGCTCTTGGCGTAGCAAACATAAAGTGTTAATCTTCAATCTGTCAGTATTGTAGTTGGATGGAGCCTCACAGTTTCTGTTTATAAAGCAACAAAGACGTTGTTAATTATATTCTATTAAGCTATCACAACTTGGATAATTGCTAAGCTGTTTGCAGAAAGCCAAACCAATCAATCAGTGGTGTAAATTGACGCATAATGGAAATTAACACATTCCATCCAATGATACTATACACGGGGCCCGCACACACACACACACACACACACACATACATTCTCATCTTGTTGCGAACAGCAATCATTATGAAAATACAATTATAAAAGACATTAAGGCCTTATAGACAATTACACACCACATCTAGTCGCAAACTTACAATTACAGCTTCAGAGTGATTTCACCCACAGTCATATGTGTATTAAATCAAAAAGTGTCATTGGGACCTACTGTAATCTGCATTCATCATACCGTTAAAGTATTCAACTATATTAGAGGGAAGGGAGAGGAGCAGAGAGAGAAAGAGAGATTGACAGATAAGATATTACTTTATTAATCCCCCACGAGGGAAATTCAAGGGTTACAGCAGTTCAGCGGGGAACATGAAGTAGGCACAGAAGTGAGTGCAATTAATTAACAAAACATATACATGGAAAATAAAAATGTTCCGTGAAGATTTTCAATTAAATACAAATTGAAGACTATAAATCTGAAATGAGCATTGTGCAATGCAGAATATGGTAAAGATGGTAAAGACAGCAGCTTCTTCATTATGCAGGTATAATAAGTAAGCATGAAGCAGAAGTAATTAAAAGCTTAATGAATGCGGAAAAAACACTTTACGTCAGGTTTGGTATGTATCACAATACGATATTTAGTTTTTGATAAACATGAACAACTATCAAGAAATACAGTTGCCTTCCCCTGCAATAGTCACTGTTTTTTCTGTCTCTCTTCTCTTTTTTCCTTTTTCTTTCGCTCAGTTTGAAGAATTGACGTACAGAAGTATGCGTGCTCGCCACTTGCACGCTTCATCAGCAAAACTGCATTTCCCTCCGGAGGTCAAGCCAGGCAGCTTTGTCTATCCTTGTGATGACTCCGTGAGCTCAACCGAGCTGAAACGCAACTCAAATAGCTCAGTATCGTCCTGTTCCCGGATAAAAATAACCCCCACCAACTCACATTTTAAGGTCTGTGGTCCCGCGGACGACACCAGATCCCGTTCCCGCCGTTTCCCCGAGATGGCCTCACCTCTTTCCATCCTCCGTTATTCCCCCCACCGACCCCCAACCGACGGTAAAGACACCAGAGGCCGAATTGCAATCCCATTCTGAGACTACCGCCGGCTCCCCGCTACCCCGCTCGCCGCAGAGATTTCAGATCGGTGCTCTTGTGCGTCCGACGGGAGCGCGGACTGTTCCTTTTTTAAAAGGGATCGAGCGTAACGAAGGCTTTGGCGAAGGTTTTACGAGGCGGCGTTGGCCTCAGAGCGTCCCCGAGCCGAGCCGCGCCGCGTCATGAAACCCAAGGTCCCCCTGCGCTGCCCGTTCCCACTGACTCACTGACCACATCATTGCTATGCAGCGGCCGATGTGCGCCGGGAGGTCAGACATTGCACACACCATTTAAGCGCTAACCGGAGCAGCGCGGAGCATTGAAATTCCCGGCGTACGGCTCAGAGCAAATAACTGCTCAGATCAACTTCAAGACCTGTCATAGGATCTGCCAGGAAAATATGCGCCACACACAAATAGAAACTCAGCCCAAGACTCTTAATTACAGGCTGTATCTTGTAGCCGTGAATGGGCGGAGGGCGGAGGCCTCGAATGAGCGCGCGAAGGGAAGCTCGATGAATAGATGAGTCGGGGAAAAAAAACTCCCACGTGGACAAATTTTTTTGGAGAGTAAGAATCCAATCTCCAAAAGCTAACACGGGCTTTTCTGCCGAGTCAATAACCTTAGCCTGCCTATTTTACATAGTTAATAGAGACGGGTTGAAAGGGGAGTTACCGGACACTACAACCTCATTATCCTGCGAGACGACCTTGGCACACGTGCTGAATAGTTTAGCGGCTGCTCTCAAACATCGCCACGCGCCACCAGGCAGCCCTCTTCAGACGGCGGATGGCTCGGCGACCGGAAGAAAATCCATCCCTGCCGTTTGTCCCCAGAAATGTTCAAAACCCTGAGGAAGAATTAGACGGGGGCAGGGTTGTGTGTGAGGAACGCCTGAGAGGATGTGAACATTTGGTAAATTACATCACACGCAGATTATCTCGGTTTACCAAAGAGTGAAGCGCGGCTCGGATGATCACATGCGAGACTTCGGTGATGTTCATCTCATGAAGAGATTCAAATTGTGCTTTGAATTTGATAAACGTGCCAGACATTTCACTGACTTTTTTTCTTTTTTACAAAGAGAAATTACATAACGCAAATCCTTACAAATCCTACCTTCACTCATACACACACACACACATAAAAGCATATTTCCCTTTGAACCGTGTAAATGTCATGAAGCACATCGATTAGCCGATGAGCCTCAAAGACCAGCATCCGGTATGTCCAGCTCAATGCACCTTCATGAATCCGCTAGTAAACCTCCACGTGTCACCATTGTTCTCCATGTTTGAGAGGTCAGATGAAGGAGATTAATTCAGCACAAAGAGTCTCTTAATACCACATGTGAGTTCAGGGACTGGTATTGGATTTCCTGGTGTGCGCAGGGAGTTATTAACAAACTGAAATTAGTTCTGGGCTCACAGGACTGTTAGCCCTGTGATTACAAAATGTTTAACTCGGGCAAATCCAAACATGGGCGAGCAGCGACTTTAGCCTAATGCTGGTCACCTCTGCTAAGCAAGCAGGGGAACGGAAAAACAGGAAAAACAATATTATAGAGATAAGCCCCAGTTTAATTGGAGAGGTCAATTTCGCCTCAATTCATGCCCGTGGGCAACCGTTTGCTGAAATGTGAAGATAAAGGGAAACGTGAAATCCAAACCACGACCACAACCGAAAGGTAAATTGGAGTTTGCTTGTTAAGAGCTTGGTAGTCATTTGGGACTCGCCTCGCGACGCGTTTGTTAGTAAGCGACTGAGCGCCGAGTCCACACGGTGCAAAGCGAGGGCCTGATTTATGTACATGAAAGGCGCAGCGCAATTTCATGCAATTTGTGCCCGCAGTCTGTGTGAAATTAACGTCTGATTTACTGAGGCAGCAGCTAATTACGTAATCTGCACATCGGGACCTCCTCCTTGTCCCGTTTCTACATGTGAAGCGGAGCTTGGAAGGTGCGGCCGAACGGGGCAACACGTGCAGCGCGGAGCCCTGGACAAGCGCTGGAATGAAAGGAAAGGGTAATGAGCAGAGATAGAAACTGAGCTTTATGGAGCTGTCCATCGGACAGGAGGACGACTTCTCGTCATTGTCACTAAGTAGAGATTTGAATCACCTGCGGTTCCCTATCGCAGGCACTGCGATCTACTGTATTGTACCGGGAATGATCGTCGGATCACTAATCCAATCGAAGTGCTCTGCATTCACGCTTGTTAAGGCGGAGGAAGTGACGCTGCTGTACTTCCGTCCCGCTTCCCATCCAGTTCTCTCTCGAACTTTCACGCTAATCACCTTTCGGGTGAGTCGGTGTAAGTCACCGGCTCGAGTACCGTTGGTGAGGAAACGTATTGAGCACATTTTGTCTCTCATCCTCAGAAAAGAAACTAGCAGAAAAATTGGCAAAGAGGCTTTACCCCGCCTGCGGGCACCGCCACACGTCCTGCGGCAGGTGTCTGGGCAGGCAGAACCCTCCCCCCCAGGCTAGTATGACGGCAGGAGTTGGTTCCGTACACACCGCCTCTCCAAGCCGGCCTTGCTCCACCGGTTACCTTCCCGGATTACATCCCGGAGGAGCCACAGATGGAGGTCTGCTTCGGAATTGTCGGATTTGGACAAGCCCGAAGAGGAGGCAAGCCTCCCCAGCTTCCGGGCGAGCTCCAGCCTGTCCTCGGTCCGGGACAGCCCAGTTTGATAGCACCGGATGGAGCCTCCGGACCCTGACGAGACCGATGACGAGAGAAGCCGCCCGAGCTCCCAGGTGAGCTCCAGCCAGCTGGCCTCAGCTACGCTATGGAGGCAGAGGTCATGAAGGTGTCCCAGCAAGCAGCCGGGCGGGTGGAGCTACGGGAGACCTCTCCCTCCGACTCACTCGTCGGGACGGTAGAGAGCAGGACGCAGAAATTGGCAGCAGACTGCTGCAAGCCGCCCTTCCCTTTCACCCTGTATTTATGGCCGGAAAGCACACGTTTACAGTGAAAAAGCACACGCAGACCATTTGCCCACCTCAGTGCCCAAATGTCTACCGTGAATCACATACCCCACTCCACCACACCTGCCACGGATAAGATGCAGCAGGCTCCCGATATAAACGCCGGCCTGCACAAAACCCCACAAAGCACCGTTTAAGTCCAATCACATATTCGACAATAAAATGTGCAAAACTCATAAACCCCGGTGTCCCATCGTGTCAGAACATGCCACCCCCGAGGCAACAATTGGCCATGAGCGGACAAATGCCTGACCGTTTGGCGCCACTATTTATACCCACGGAGGCGGGACGGAAGTACAGCGTCGTCACTTCCTCTGCCTTAACAGGTGTGAATGCAGAGTGTTTCGATTGGATTAGTGATCTGACGATCATTCCCATAAGTAATAGCTCTGGTCCCTACTCAGGGAACCTGTGTTGCATACCCAACCTATTTTTACTTCACTCAACCAATCAGAGTCTGCCACACCCTCAGAGGTCCAATCCTGAAAGTATTATGTACAGTAGCTGCTTCCCTGTTGAGCCATTTCAGATGCCGTGTTCTTGTGCTCCCACCTCCACCAGTGTCAGCTCCCACCTCCACCAGAACCAGGTCCCACCTCCACCAGAACCAGGTCCCACCTCCACCAGTATCAGGTCCCCTCCCATCCCGTCGAGTTCATCTAGAAGCTCACCACCACCGCTCAGGAGTCCACAGGTGGGGAAGATCGTCCTAATGCTTCATTTCATACATTTCTATTGTATCGTTCCATGGAGCCGAGGCCAAACTTTGACTCTTGCTTATTAAATGTTACTTCTTTCCATCTAGTCTCTCCTGATAGAAATATTGATTGATGAATGAACAGAACACCAACGCAAAGTATCCTAAAAGAGTCTAAATGAAACGCAAAACTGGCCGTCTCCGAATTTTGCATGAAAGTTAGTTTATCCAGCTGAATGCATAATCAAACCAGAATATATGCCGACTGCCGCCGTCATTTGCGGGATCCTTCCTTGCACTGAAGGTGCATAAAGAAGAGAAGCGCCTTGTGACGATGCAAGGTGCGTTTCAGGTGACAATCAAACTGCGCCTGCAGGCCGGTACACCTGTTGATAAACAACATGTGGGTTTCCATCTGAAACGAGACACAAAGGGCTTTGTGAATCAGTCTCTCAGTCACTCTGTCAAATGACTGAGGATGCTCGCTCAATTTCACCATCTGGAGCCAGGGCGCTAAATGATTATCCTTATTTACCTTCAGCTCCACTGCCTGTGAGATTTGGTGGGAAAAAAAAGAGTAGTTATGTTTTGAAGGATAATGTTTTCATCGCAGCTTGGAGGTGAATTTTGCATCAATTAAAGTCAACAAATACACAGCGGGCATATATACCACACCGGCTCATTCTGCTTAAATTAATTAGAAAAGCCATTGTCGATAAAGTGTAATGCTAAAAATGCTGGCAGGATAATGTTTCTAAATAATTAATACATCCATTAATTTGGAAATAAGTGAGTTGAATTACGGCCTATTAATCAGGACAGTTTTGTTTTCAGATGGCTTTCCCTGCATGGCCTTAGAGCAAAATACGAAAAAAGGTCACCAACAAAACAATGCTTACCTTTAGATTATTAAAATAGCTGCAAATGAAATTCCGTGTATGTGTGTGTGTGTGTGTGTGTGTGTGTGTGTGTGTTTTATTGTCAATGTGTGTGCATGTGTGCAAACCAAAGGCCAAACCTTTCCCGATTAAGAGAAGTTATCACTTGTGATGCATAAGCAAAGGGTTCCTTCACCATGGACCTAATGTTTTCACTAAATAAGACACTGAGCGGTGGATAAGGCTCAAAGTCAGCCTGTGCCGGGGGGATTTGGCGATCATAGACTTCCTGGCTCCCTGCTGAGGAGCCACAGTGATGCTGCATTAACTCCCATCTCAGGAGACTCCCGCGGTAAAGGCTGGACTGGCGGCAGAAGACTCTCTCGAATTGAAATAACTTGACTGTGGCAGCCACGGCACTCTGGGACGTCGTGGGGCTTTCTGATCAACATTTAATTACTTACTTTACTTTTAATCATACGTACGGTTATTTATGCAAAATAACTCCCCCTCTCAGGCTAATGAACCGGTGGAAGTGGTCCTCGGGTCGGCGCGTATGGATCACCGCACAACTTCTGCTGTCCATTCGCGATATCGCTCCGTCACCCTCCTAAATGCCCTGGCAGAGCGGGTGGCACGGCCCACTGCCTTTTACTTTGGACTAAATCTGTGCCAGTGTAGATAGCGCGGGGGCCAGCAGGATTTGCACTCCGTGGCCCCGCTGCCACCGTCTGTGCGGGCGTTTTTTTCGGTTTTACTGGCCCGCACGTGGCTCCTGGCTCCGTCCCAGGCATCGGTTCGCAGTTTAAATGGAGCGGACGGTGCCAGAGTCGGCGGTGATTAGATTCTGCCAAATTTAATATTACTTTAACCACAAGGTCAGTCGTCCTGACAAAGGACTTTATTGAATCCAGTCACAAAAAATAATACATTGCTGAAATGATGGATTGGAAGGGTAATAACTTTATTACCCTTATTTCACGGCAAACACACTCTTGTTTTTACAGTTTACATATTTACAGAGTATTATATTCCTACAACAAACATAGTATACAATGCTGTCTTTTTAAACCAATATATCAAATTACAATGTCTATTAAACTGCACCAAAACTTTATATGCATTTCTTTGCCCTTGAGGATCATTTAACATTTGGCTCATCCTGAAAACCACATTACTTGTCATTTTCACAGTCTTCCTGAAACCACTGAATTGACGATAATGAAAATGACAGGAAACACCATTATTTCCTTGAGGCAATTACAGTGATAAGGTTCCGGAAAAAAAAACACACACACCCAGAAAATACCATCCTATCACCTAGATAATGTCTGAGGACTTCATCAATTCTGCTGCATCCATATCACACCAAGCAGACGGCAAGATTGTATTTTTTTTTTCAAGGAATGCTGGATGCCATGTATTTTACTCTAAATCCTCCTTTGCTGTTTTCAATTTTCTCTCCAAAACGCCCAAATTGAATCCTTGCACGAAGGAGATATGGTCAGGGTGACTTTAAAAAGTAGCCACAGAGCTGCCAGCCATTACTCCCACCCACTCTTATCCTGCAGAGCGCCAGGTGCCCGGGCCACACATGGTGTAGGGTGAAGACGAGCTGGACACTGGACCAAATGGGAAAGTGGTGGGAGCAAAGATGCATGAAACTCCCTCCAAATGTTTACTTACATAAATAAAAATGACTCATTTCACTCATTATTGAATTTCCATAAATAGATTGGCGATTATTGATTTGCACTGCTATTATAGACTGTTTGTACTTTACTGTAGTGTACCCGCCACCTGCTAATATTGCGCTCACTGGTCAACATAGTCAGCTATAGAAATGCTGTTTCCTGTTATCCTCTGTTTATATGAGGTCATATGTTTTACTTTGTTTCCATTTTTATCTCACTTTGACTTGCAATGTTCCGTCAACTTCTGCTGCTGCAACACGTGAATCTTCTCCCGGAGATGAATAAATAAATTATGAGAATAAATTATGATGCAGTAATGAAGAGTCTACATGTAATGCGAGCATGTTGCATGTTGCGTGAGGTCTTGTGTACAATCTGTCAGCGCTGTGCTGTGCATTGATTAATAACACGCTGTGTTCTCATTACACTGACATGATGGGACCTGCAGCTTACCTGCAACTGGTGGGCTCCGCTGATACAGCCCACCCACCCACACACACACACACACACACACACACACACACACACACACTTGTTTAGTCTGTCTTTTTTATCTCACGATCATCTTTACATCTCCCTAAGTATTGCTTTAAGCACAACACTTTAAAGTTTGTCTGGACTCTGACGGCGCTAAAATGAAAGGATCGCAGTCGGTCTAAAAAGACCTGATTCGCAGGAGGAAAATGCTTTGGTGAAGGTGAAGGTGAAGCTAGATGCATTAGAAGAACTGTCTAGACTTCATTTTGCACTCAGGTCCATCATTTTCCTTTAAAGCTCTTTGTGGGGAAAGCTCTTTTTGTTGCTGCGGCGACTTGGAGATCTCTCTGCAGAACTGCATTTATCTGCCAGTGACCGATGTCACACCCTCTTCGTGCTGCTTTTAGTGCTTCACCTCTGTATCCTTGTCAGGCCTGTCAGGCAGGCCGCCCGCACACCCACACCGAATCACACGTTAATTGCTTTATCTCTGCTTTTGTCTAAAGGGTCAGACAATGAGTTTGCTGGGAGGGCGCGAGAGAGAATTATAAATCGAAAAGGATAGAGGAAGAAAAATTCAATTTGTGCACAGGCTTGTCAGAAGAGCTTACCCGCGTGTCCGTTAGGTGTCCAGATTAGAAGAGGGGGGAAAAGGAGCGCCAGATAACAGCATTACAGCAGGGAACAAACACACCCTTGTCTTAAGGGCTTGTGAGAGGCATCTAAGCACCTGACACACCTGCATTTCAACAGGCCAGAGCAGCTTTCGGCAAAAAGCTGTTGTTAACACCCACGACGTGCCTTAATCACTTCTGACAAACTCACCGGTCCAGATCTACACAAAGAGGCAGTGCAAAGTGTGTTGCGCCTTTCATGCAATTTTCCCTTGCACACTGCGTGAAATTACTCGCTTATTTATGAAGGCGGCCGATTATTACGCAGTCAGTGCACGCGGCTGCCATCGAATCGCATTACTGCGTGTGGAGCCGAGCTTAAAATTTGCGACTGAATGATGAGGCCTCAATCAGGTCAGGAGTGAAAAGAAAAATTAAGTTCAGTGACGCAGAAATGGAAATATTGATTAGTGAAGTAACACAACAGCAAAACACTTTGAAGCGAAACAATGCAGCTCGAGAGAAATATGGCTCCGCTTTGTGCTCGGACGCTCCAGATCAGATCACGGACCTATAGCATCCCAACTTGACACTTGAATGCGAGCTCTGCGGCCAGATCTGGGATCGGGTCTCATCCCGTGGAGAGGGGTGTGAGGATGCACTACTGGGTTCATATTCTGATCCGGATCTTCACCGACACTGACTCGGTGCTGAAATTCCCAATGCAAAAAGATTCCTTTGAGCAACTACGTGCGATTCTACATGAGCATCTCCAGCATCTCTACATACCCACTTCCGCGCACCCCTGTCTGTGCATCGGTCCGGTGACTTTCCTGTGAGTTGTGTTTGGGCGGGGTGGGGTCAGAGGGCATGGGCCGCTGTTTGCCGACGTAGCCAGAAATCTGTCCACATCTTGGCCGGATCGCTGTCCACACTTGTATGAAATCAGATCCCAATGAGAGCCAGGCCACCTCGGGATGTGGTTTGGCTGACCGGATCTCAGATGATGTCAGATCTGATCTGGTGCTGTTCAGACCTGACCCGGTTAATGCGTCCCGGCGTGATCGGTTCACAAAAGTCGCATTGAAACAACGAGTGTAACCGAGCCCATAGAATTTGACTATCAGTAAATTGGTGTGAATGAAATGTGAGTGAAAAAAGAAATGCCAAGGCATAAAGAGACATTAAAGAAAAGGTTGCTTGTAATGAAATCAGGCCTGTTGCTAGGGTGGGGGCATTGGGGTGCAATGCCCCTCCCCCCCATAGCGCATCTCGTGCCCATCATAGCATTAGCAAACAGTATGTATGGTGATGATGGATATACGGAAATGGCTTAATGTAAAAGCAAATTTAACTGTCAAAAATAAAGTGATGTCCAGCTTGGAATCGGGAGAAAGACAGGTTGTTGTGGGAGGAGGGGGGGACAAAATCACGACAGAATGCCAAGCTAACATTAAAGTCAGCCCTGCGGCTGGAGCCCCGCCGCCGCCATGCCCACCGATGTCATCGGTTCGCGGGGTATCGGGTGTGACTGTCAGTGTGACTGTCACAACTTCAGCCTCTAGATGATCTTGGAACTGAGAGACCTTATCACGTACAGTAGTTCTACAGCGGTACCCTGGCCATCTGTTTCAGAACAAGAGTCGCACGTCGTGGTATACCATCAAGGTGCATGGGACGAGGGATGCCACTGGATGCGAAAACATTGCAAATTGTCATTCGCTTTGTATCCGCATCAAATGAAGCAACAGAGCGTCTACTCCCAATAGCTACAGCCGACGTTGGAGATGCAAAAACATCGACAGACCTAATAATTGCAGAACTGACAAAAACTGGACTTGACACCTCAAAAATATTAAGTCAGGTGTACGACGGGGCTTCAGTAATGGCTGGGAGGCATGGTGGTGTGCAAAAGTTGTTGCAAGGGAGTCTGGACAGAGAAATCCCCTAGGTGCATTGCTTAAATCACCAGTTGCATCTCGTTATCCACACATTGGCAGCAGAGAAAGCAGTCAGTGATTTATTTGACGTTTGTGGATCCCTGTACAAATTCTTCAGAAAGCCCACTGTTGCTGTACAGTATAAAGGTGGGCGGTTAAAACGACTCATTGATCAAAGGTGGACGGGACATTTAGCCACCGTGTCTGTGATCATAGGATATTTTAAGGATATCACATCCTCGGAGATGACGCCTACGGTGCAGAGATGAGGATGGAGGCCATTGGGCTTTTGCGGGAAGTTTCTGAGCACGCCTTCATGCCATGCACGCAAGGCCGGCCTTCGGGAGAGACCTCACACGCAAATGCCTGAATGAATGGATGGAGACGGTCCTCAGGAGATTCCGCACCAAGACGTGTGGCCTGCAGCTCTTCTAACAGTGAGTCCAGTGGTTTATAAAACTGTAGGTGGTGAATGTTGCGGAGCGCGTTTAGACATTCCGGTGTGAGTTCACTGAGCTGTGGAATAAGGCCAACAATGCTCACGCTGCTCAGGACAGACTACAAACCCACTTAAACTCAGGCTTGTTGTGTTATGGGTTAGCCAACCCTAACTAACCCTAACCCTTGTGGTATTTTGGTGAAATTAATCAGCTTCTGCTTCAGCAACATTCTTGTTTTTGTTCATTACGTTTGTATTAGAAAATGCTTGTGCTACGCTGTGATGCACTCTGACACAAACATTGTGTAATAACAACTTTGTGTTTGTGTTTTTCTATTAAAGCACGGAGTTGTTAAGCATTATCTTAATATAAGGGATTCTCTTGTCACATAGTGGTATTGGCATTTTTACCCTGTAAAAGTTTCCATCTGTAGAGGGGACCTATTATGCTCCTTTTCAACAAGTTCATAGAGGTTACTGATAGGAGGGCTAGGGCATTCTAAGACGGGTAAACACTCCTGTGAGAAGATGCTCTTTGGTTGACAAATGACAAAATATTTAAAAAAGCAAATCCAAGGCACTCGATTAGATAAAAAAAATCTTTAATCCAAGGCTAGTTAATGATCGAACAGATACAATCATGCCAACCTGTTTCGCCCACACACGGCCTTCGTTAGGGCGTAACAACGAAAGCAGCTCACATCACATACCCTATGTAACAAACATTGACATGAGTCTAATGACAGTCAGATGGTGAGGGAGTAAGGCAATTACCAGGTATGGCCATCACTGTTAACCTATTGCCACCAGAGGTCAGTGTACACATCCATCTATTAACCAACAAACATGTCATGTCAACACATACAGTACATACACAATATACAAATCAGATAAGTTTATAGAAAATAAACCATGTCAATAGAGTCATTCAGACCAGGAAACACCACAGCCTGGAGCTTATGTGAGTATTCTCTGTCTGTCCCCTCTTCTAGAGGTTAAAGGGACATGATCTACTATACACCGATAGCTGTAAAAAAGAGACCTTTGTGATTGTTCTTAAAATGTTTAGCTATAGCATAATCAAAATGAACAGTTTTGACAGCATATTTATATTCAGCCAACCGGTCCTGTAGACGTTGTGTAGTGCGTCCCACATACAAAGCATCACACAAAGAACAGGAAAGTATGTAGATAACATGTGTGGTCTTACAGGTAATAAAATGCCTGGTGGTATACAGCTGTTGTGATGTAAGGTGGGAAAATCCTTTTGCTTTGACTACTATCTCACATTGTTTACAATGGCCACACTTATAGGTACCGCTGGGCACTTTAGGTAGCCATGTGTCTTATTCCTTGACATATAGGTGACTATGCACCAGTCTATCACAGAGGACGCACATTTTAAGAACACTCACATTGGTGACTGTCTTTTTTTACAGCATTTTCCATCAGGATAGATAGATGTCCCTGTCCCCTCTAGGCGCAGGTTACATTTTTTCTTATTTTTAGAAACTTACATTTCCCTCGTCTGCAGTTTTGTCACGGACAGTTGATATTAATTCCTCTGTCTATTAAAAGATTTGTGCTGCTTAGTGCAGCCCACAACAGAGCACTTCCCATGCTTAGCTTTTAGCCTAGCATTTAGCCACCGGACCCGCTCAGATGGGGGGCGGTTCTAATTCTACTGAGGCCCCATGTGATGTCACAGGGGGAGACAAATCGGAACGGCTTGCTCGCGGCTTGTTGACGACATGTTTTCTGAAATAGGGAGCCCACAGAAAACTCACTGGGTTGCCTTATTTCACAGTTTGTGTGTCAGTAGGGCCATCAGAGACCTAAATGTATGTGGACAAGCACTGAAAAAGTGAGTTTTTCATAATAGGTCCCCTTTAAAGTCCGGCCCCCCTGTGAAAACTGACTGCCCCCCCGTTCAATTTGTTCTGGCTACGGGGCTGAATGACATACAAGCCGCTGCTCTGTGGCCGAGCACCACAGCAGAGGGAGCTGACCCAGAAAAAGCAACTGGTCCAGCAGATAACAGGGCCGGTGGAAGGCATAAATGGCATCGATATGGATGAATACAGCTCCCTGGAATCCCCAGGTAATAGCAGCCATTATTAGAGGAAGTCACCCACTACCACAGCCTTCTTTTAGTGAACCTGCATTGTTTCGAACATGATCTGAAGAAAGCTGAGAGATTTCAAGCAAATTTGTAAACGGTTAAAATAGATAGTTGACAATGATGTGGACAATAGTAAACCCCAGCAGATATCCAGCCACACTTTTCACATCTAATCTTGTTATTTAAGCAGCTTGCTATAGCAGGTGAAGTCCGCTTCAGACGGAATGCAAACCTTGCTTCCATCCCGGTGTGCCTGTTTTACACACATGCATGTTTGAATACATGAGCAATTTGCATGCACAAATTGATTTGCATGCACAAATTGATTTGTTTGCTCACAAAACAAAATAATTATTTGCAGGACAATTATTTCAAAACAAAATAAGGTTCATGCATGTGCAAAGCATTCCGTTTGTGCACTCAAAACATCCCCTTGTGCGTGCAGAGATCTAGCGCTCACTCCGTAATTGTGCTATTTTGAGCAGGGAAGTTGTGTGAAACTCGAAGCTGCACAGTGAGTCGAACAATTCGAACACAAACACCTCCCGGCGGCTGTCGCTCCGCCTCTCTCTGCTGGAGTCCTTGCACTCATCATGTTGGATTGCCACCACGTGACACAACATCAAGTCATTCATAATGTCCTCTGAGCAGACAAACAACTCAAACACCAGCAGCACCAGCCACTGGAGGCTCTCACCGGGTCCGTGTGTTCCTTCTGCGCTCCCCGGAGGCTCGCGGTGGGTCGTCCGCAACCCACCCACTCCCCCACCGGCACCTAGACAATGTCAGCGGGGGGGCGGAGGTTAGCGAGGCTGCTACAGCAATAAGGACAACACTGGCTAGTATTGTGGACGTTATAGGCACGCCGGCGACTACTACTTCATAAATGGAAATAAGGGTGAAAATTGCCCTCTGCAATGGCTAGTCCCAGATGAGGTACAGGAACAGGCTGCTTCTTTTCATTTTTCACCTCTAAGATGAAACACGTCTGAAATGGAGTATTGATATCTTCCAGACAGTGGCTGGAAAGCACCCCCTTCCTCACTTTGAGTCATTTCAACGGACAGAGGTACAGACATCGATAATGTCAGCGATCGTTTCAGCGGTCACTGCTGCCAGGGCTCGACAGTTAAGCTGCGGAGATTTTACCCAACTGTGCTTTTTAACTGATTTGCAGTTAAAAAGCACTCAAATTGAACTGCAGTTATGGTGACTTCATATTGACTCACTTAATGTTGGATTTATTGGGCTATCTTTATGGTTGGATGACACAGATTAAAAATTGCAATAGCTTAAAACATTATACATCGAAGTCACTAGGATAACAATTTTTTTTTATTTAGCAAAGTTTAAGGCAAATGATCGGTTAAATATGAGCCATTATTGACTTATGAAAAATATGGGTTGCTATGACAAGTAAAAAGGTACCATGGCTACAGTAATAATGATATAATGAGTAGGTTCTGGGATGTCATCTCTCACCCTCTTTCCCATGAAGTGTGGCTGTCTTGCAATTACTCTCACTTTCAACCTTTCTAGGTATTCAATACTAATGAAAACATTCAATAATAAAACCTGCTTTAGCTCCCATAGCATTAAATCCAATATACTCCATTATACTTTAAAGGTTTTTCCCCTCACTCGCTTCTCGTTGGGTATTAACGGCATATCACTGTCGTTATTTTATCTTTTTTTTCCCGCAAAGTACAGACAGAAAATGTTCTGGTTTTGAGCGGGAGCACTTGCCGCATCACTCCCTCAAGCTCTTGCTGCATTCACTTAAGTGTGTCTAAAAAAAGGCCGGAGATAGACGACAAATCATGACAGCAAAGTCAGCAAAAAGGTGTGCGGGAATGTGTTTAGGGGTCTACAAGGGACAGACCAAAAACACGGATAAATATTTGAACGAGATGGAAAGATTTTTATCTACAGCTGTCAGCGCGGCTCTGGGGGGAAAGCGAACATCTAACTTTACTGTTTAATACTGCATTTAACCATCCCTGCTGGGGGAAACGGAGATTGTGGGGAAATAAAAGAAGAAAACAGGAACAGATGCTGGGAGGATGCTGTGTGGTTCCAGAAAGAAGTAAATACATTCTCAGGCAACGCGATTGAAAAAAACATTCTTTTTTTCGGGAAATTCAAAATTCCTTGTCGTCTATCTTACCCGGATTGAGACGAGAAGGTCAACACCGATGTCGTCGCTGTGCGTCCTCGGATGAGATAGCAACGGGCCGCGTGCTCAGCCGTGTCAGCGCAACGCACGGCTGTAGATTGCAGATGGGATGGAGTAGCCTAGCGCCTCCCAAATCTCAACAACGCGTCAAACGGAGGCGGGTTCCATACGGAAACTAAAATGTAGCCGATAGAAGCGTGACTTGTGGACGAGGTTTTGAAAACGAATTTCGATTTGCGCATCCATATTTTTGAGTTCTAAAGTTTTCAAATAAAGTTTGGAAACAGATAGCTAATTGCCAGATACCGCCCCTTTTACATCTGCGTATAAGCTACCAGTTCAGGCATAGCATGAGGCTACAATTGCCCGGGTCCTTCCGCTACTTCCTAGTTACGTTAGCTGGTGGCTGTACGTGTGTTTGCTTGCAGCTTCAAGCTAAGCCTATGTTTGTTTTAACCACGTATTGTATCTGCTTTTAGTTCAAATGATTTAGACATATGTCTTTTGTAAAAGCAGGTTTGGAAGTGAGTGAGTATGTACGCAGGTACCAAGTAAACAAAGGTAGGCTTGCCCTGAACGCGCCACACTAGGGTGGCTGGCTCATTTTATGAATGCAACTGCACTATATTCACTGTTTAGGCAACACAACAACCGATTGTTTTTAACAACCCGGGTATGCCTCGACCTCCTGTTTAAAGGGTATGTGACTCGACTGCATTTACTTGTATTTACGGTAGCAAGTAAATGCATAAAGTTAGCTAACTGTAGTCTAACTTTTTGTTTCCCTACAGATATTGCACCTTCTGCACATTGCTGTTCAGCCGCTGTTTTCATCATTTTATTCCTATGCTGCTGCTTTTTTGTGTGTAATTGATAGTGATGCACTACTGAGTAATTTGTTTTGCTCAGGTTCCGGTTCAGCTAGTTAGCCGAAATATTTTTTTCTTTTGTTTCTATTTTCCTCTTTTTTGGGTATATTGGCCATCCAATCATCAGCATACAACTAGGCATATAGTTTAAGGCAGTAATATATTGGCGCTCTAGATTCTCTTTCACTTATTTAATGTGTGTTTGTGTGTGTGTGTGTGTGTGTGCGTGTGCGTGTATGTACTGTATGTGTGGTGATATTTAACACTCATCTCCATCTGAGCTACTCCGTGTCTGCCTCTCTGGTGCCCTGTGATAGTCCTGCCTAGGATTGGATAGCCTGCAGAGGCTGTATTTCGTTGTTTCCTTCTGTTGTTTTTATACCATTTTCCAGTCCAGACACTTGAATACATGATTGTAATTTGAAACTTCTGTTTGTTCACTTAAACTGAAAACGTACCTCTCGGGAAATTACCACCAGACAAAGTAGTAGGAGCGCTAGCGCCTCCTCGGGGTTGCATATGTTTTCTGTACATTTCTGTAAGGTTCTCTAAATGTGACACTGCCGCCTAGTGGACGCGTAACATTCTACTCAAAATCGTACGAGTATAAAAGCAGGATCTAGCCTTAAAAATGAAAACACGGTGTCAGTTTAAATGTAGCTG